>APFE031582892.1:64592-124592 GCA_000404065.3 Pinus taeda | reverse complement strand
GAGCAATTGGTGCTAAATCCTCCACAAAAGGTAGGACTTGTTCCTCTTCCTAATCTTGCAAGGAAGGCTCAAGTCTCATAGAGTTTTAAATTCTCTACATTCACAACTATGTAAATGCACATGTAGGGTGGTCAATTGAGTTGATAGGCATTATCACCCACCTTTTCTAGTATCTCGAAGGGTTCATACCTCAAAGCCTTAATTTTCTTACCAAGCCCCTATAGCCTCTCATTTTCAATTATAGCCATACTCTGTATCCCACCTTGAACAATTTGTTTGTTTTATGTTTATCATGCCCAAACTTATATTTTTCCTATGAATTTTGTAGTGTCTATTGTACTTGTATATGGATCAGCTAGATCTTCTGTACAAAATTTTCAACCCTTAAGGCGTCTCCTATAAGATCTTCCCTCACTCCTTGTTACCCATATGCAATGTCCAAAGGTGAAGGCAGAAGATATCCAAAACAAGTTTTAAATGGGGACTTTCCTATAGAAGTGTGGATTTCTCTATTGTAAGAATGTTTTATATATACCATATTTTCATCCTAGGTCTTTAGATGCTTTTCGTTGTATCCCCTCAAAATCTGCACCAAAAGCCTATTGACTACTTTTGTGTGTCGATGGAATGTTGTAGATCTCTTCAACTTTGTGTCCATTTTCCCCAACAATGTATTCCAGAATGCACTGAAAAATATTGTGTCCCTGTTTGAAACGATGCTCCTTGGCATCCCAAAGTGCATCGATACCTATCCAAAGAACAAGTTTGTTGCTTCTTGTCCACTAATGGTCTTCTTACAAGGCATCAAAACGCACATCTTACTAAACCTGTCAATCACTATGATGAACATGTAGTCATGTCCCTTCATGGTTGTTGGTAAAGCTCCAACAAAGTCCATGGAAATAATTTCGCAAGGAAGAGTGGGTACAGGAAAGGGATGATATAGCCCTGTTTCCTATTGCTAGTCTTACTGGTACAACAAAGCATGCATCCTCTTATGAACCTAGCTACCTGCTCTTGCATCTTGGGCCAATACACATACCTCTAAAAGTTGGTCATGGTCTTTCCTCCACCAAAGTGCCCTACAACCATGGAGGTTCAAGCCTCTCTAATTAGCTACAATCACTCACCTTTAGGAACACATAGCTTATCCAACTTGTAGAGTAAACCATCATAGAGATGGTATTCAATAGTGATTTCACCATTGTGCACATGACTCTGACTCTAAAACTGTTGAAACACCTCCCTGAAGTCCTCATTCTTTGAATATGCCTGTTTATATACATCATGGGTGAATGTCTCCATGTGCATAAGAGTCCCCAAAGCTATGATCTTTGATGTGGGTGGCCTTGAAGGCATGTTGGGAAACTTGTTTGTGTTGTCCTTCTTGTACTTTATCACCAAATGAAACTGTTATAAAAACCCCATCCACTTGTAATGCTTGGTCTGATGTAGGTTACTCTAGGCCTGTAAGTACTATAGAGTTTGGTGATCTGTGTGGATTGTTGTCTCTTTTTTCATCAGAGAGTGCTTCCACTTCTTCCCAAATTGCACCAAGGTATATATCTCCTTGTCATAAGTAGGGTAGTTAAGAACTTCCCCATGAAATACTTCATAATTGGTATCATATAGGCCTTCCTCCCTGCATCAATATAATTCCCATATGATACCCACTCGCATCTATCTCCACTTCAAAGGTCCGCTGCAAGTTTGGTAATGCCAGAACTGGTGCTTGATTGATTTCCTTCTTTAGCTCCTTGAAAGCCCTTTGCTAATCCTTTCCCCACTAGAAACTTTTTCCACTTGTTGTTGTAGAAATTCCTTGTAGATTCAAACTTCTTATGTAACTTTCTAAAACAAAATATTTAAATTTACTCTACTCATCAAGGGAAACAATTAATTGATTGAGAAATCACAACAAAAACATGAGACAAGATTCAACCACATATCCTCGGAGATTTATATAAGGGGAAAACTTGCTACTCAAAACCCCTTCCTATAGGTATATTGCATTAGATCAGAAAAATAGAGAAGAAATACAATGTTTGTTCAACCTGAACAATCTCTACAAAAGTATAATCTATCTCTCTACCTCATAAGCTGACTATGGGAAATAATTAGCCAATTATGCTTCCTACCAAGATCCTATTTCATTGCGTTGTTTCTCAAGGAATTAGCCCCCTATTAATTAGGGAAATCCCCATCCTAAATTTCACAATCCCTATAGACCCTTCTCTAACTACATTCACCACTTGTACAACTCAGAAAATTATACAACTAATAGTACACTTCCCTTGAACTCCATATCAATTGTGTAACTCGAATTTCATGCATGAATGAGTTAATTATGCCTGATTTATTAGTTAATTGGTTGAAAACATGAACTTTCACCCTACTGCTAGACCTCCTACTAGTTCCTCCAATAGTTGGAACTACTTTAACTGATATTAACTTAGTTAAATGATGTTATCTCAGTTTAATGGAATTAAACTATTACAACTGAAATTAGACTCAAACCTAGGCTCCTAAAAATAAGAAACCACTCTACATGACTCAAGTTAGGCCCTCAACTTGAATTAACTGAGACAACTAAGTGAAATTAACTTAGGTAACTTATTCTCATTGTCATGTGACATGGAATTACAATTTTCTCCTAATTTAATTCAAGGGAAAATTAAATCAAGATTTTCTTGTTGCCTTTTTCAACACTCCCGCTCAACAAGAAAGGGATATCTGCTACCTCGGTCCTACCTCTATAGAACTCAAATTTTCATCTTGACAATTCCTTTGTCAAAATATCGACATCATGTTCCTCTGTAGGAATGTACTCCAACAACATAATTATCCTTTGCACACAATCTTGTAGATGGTGATACTGAATGTCGATATGCTTGGATTCATCATGAAAAAATATATTTTCGAAGAGTTTGATACAACTCTAAGTTTAACAGTAAATCACAGGAGGATCCATAATCTAACCAAATAACCCAACAAGAATCTTCCTCATCGAGATAGATTCTTGACTAAAAACCATGTATTATGCTTCTGTTGAATTGAGTGCAACTGATCTCTGCTTCTTGTTGTACCAAGAAACTGCTGCTAACCCAGTACTAAAGATGCCTCCTAATATGCTCTTCTTGTCTAATGGAATACCTACCCAATTTTCATTTGTGAAGCCTTGTATCACCACTCCCTGTGTCCATCTGTACTAAATACCATACTGTGTAGTGCCTCTAAGGTATCTTAGCACATGTTTAGCTGCCTTCCAACATAGTTTGGTTGGATTAACCATTGTTTGACTAAGTTGGTTAACTGTGTAACACATGTTTGGTCGTGTGTTCACCAAATACATAAGTGAACCCACAAGCTATCTAGAAATAGTGGCCTCCACCTCCTCACCTAAATTGGCATCCTCTTTCCTCCAACTGCCTACTAGAGGAGTATTCGTGGGTTTGCTACTCTCCATGTAGAGTTGTTTGATTATCTCATTGGCATACTTCCCCTGAGAGACAAATAGTTCCCCATATCCTTTCCATACTTCCAAACTGCGATAATAATGCCTGTGTCCAATGTCCTTCATCTCAAATTCTCTTGCAAGATCCGCTTTGCAATACTTTATCAACTTCTCATAACCATTTAGAATTAAATCATTGACATATAATACTATAATCAATAATTTACCTTCAACCACAATATGGTAAAGGATTGCATTTGCTTCACTTTTGGTGAAGCCCAACCTGGTTAAATAGTTGTCGAACTTGGCGTACCAAGCACAAGGTGCTTGTTTCAATCCATACAATGCTCACTTGATTTTGCACACATGTGACTCTCTATTGAAGGTCTCAAATCCTTCCAGCTGCTCAATGTACACCTCCTCCTCAAGCACTTCGTTGAGGAATGTTGTTGTCACATCCATCTGATATATCTTCCATCCCATTTGCATTGCAAGAGATAGAATTGATATGATTGAAGAGTACCTTGCAACTAGACCAAAAGTCTCTTCATTTTCAATTCCCTCCACTCGAGGGAACCCCTTGGCCACAAATATGGTGTTGTGTTTCTCGATGCTTCCTTTTGTTGATTTCTTCACTTTGTAGATCCACCTCGAACCTACCATTGACTTGTTCTCTGGTCTTGGGACAACTTCCCAAACATTGTTTCTGACTATGGATCATATTCCTCTACCATGACATGAACCCATACTAGTTTCTACATTGATTCCTCGAATGAGGATGGTTCCATTTCAACTAGATCACTCATCAGAGCCATGTACCCAGTGTACCAATTTGGTGACCCCCACTGCCTATGTTGTGATGAGGGTGCTCCCACATTCTCTCTAACATCATGCAATAATAAATTAGTTTCCCTTATGTATTTCCTTCCATCTCTGGATGTCTCTGCATGAGTGGATGCTTTCACTCTCTGCTCCTTTGCTTGTGGCTACTCCACAACATCCTAAGGTTCTTCCTTTGGAGCCAAAATCTCCTCATCTGCATGCAACTAAAGCTCCCTCTCAATGGAAAATATCATGTACTTCTCTTCATAGAACTTCATATCTATTCGAACAATTGTCATCCTTTGATATGGAAGGTGCACCCAATAGTTGTGAGGTGTATCATTGTACCCCACAAATAAGCCCAACTCAGCTATCGACTCTAGATTTTTCCTTACATCCTTCGAAACATGACAGTTTGCTGATGAACCAAAGATCCTGAAGTGTGACACATTTGGTTTCTTCCATGAAATTTTTTCTTTTGGTGTTCTCATCGTGAGAATATGATGAGGACTCTTGTTCTGCACATATACCATTGCGTTGCATGCTTTATCCCACAAGTGTAACAATAGGTCCTGATCATGCAACATCGTTCGTTCTACTCCCACAATACTTTTGTTCTTCCTCTTATCCTCCCCATTCTGTTTTGGGTTATGGGGTGCTACTAACTCCCGTCGAATTACTTCTAATGCACATAAGTTCTTGAACTCATTCGATACATATTCACCTCCATTATCACTCCTGAGAGCCTTTACTTTCCTTCCAGTGTTTTTCTCAATAAGTTCTTTGAATTCAAAAAATTTGGAGAATGTATGGTCTTTCTTCTACATGAAGAAAATACAACACTTACATGAGAAATCATCTACAAATATAACATAATATATGTGCTTGGTCGTGGAGGCTATTGAGAAAGGTCCACACACATCTAAGTGAACTATTTCAAGGACTGCTTGCGATCTACTATCCTTATCATGAAAGGTGGCTTTGGTGTACTTACCCAGTGTAAACCCTTTGCATGTATCTTGTTGCTCTAGTGCACCCTTGGGAAGTCTTGTAGAAATATGCTACATAATATTCAAATCTCTATGGTGCAAATGGCAGGTCACCTATGCCATAATTCACCGATGTATTGGCTCTACACCTTATTTGCTTTTGTGCTCAAAGAAACACAATCTTCTACATCCAATTTGTATATGTTCCTGACGTGAAACCCGATCCACTTCACGTGTCCTGTGGCAATATTTCTAATGAAATCCTTTCCTTTGCTAAATATCACATCGTAGCCATGGTCCTCCAACATAGAAATTGAAACTAAATTCTTCTTCAGACCCGTAACATACATGACATCTTTTAATGTGAGAGGAGAATCAGACTCCCTTTGAAAAGTAGCTATACCGATACGGTTTCACTATACCTTCCATCATATCCCATGCCCATGTGGATATGGAGGTCCTTCTCCTCCAATTCATTGAAAAATTATTTTTTTTCTCGTCATATGGAATGAGGTTCCACTATCAAGATACCACACACTACCCATTACCGATGTCACCATGCATGCAATGAGTGTGAAATCCAACTCTAATTGTGAAGCTAGAGCTTCACCTACCTCTCCTCTTGAGGGCTTCTTTCCAACCTTCTTGTTTGGACACTTCGTAGCATAGTGTCCTAGCTCATGGCAGTGAAAACATTTAATCTTTGGCAAGTCCTTCTTCTTTATTGCCTAACTAGAATCTCCTTGGATTGGGATTTCTTCCCTTTAGCTTTCTTTGACTTTCCAACCAAGGCATAGTTCTCATCATCATCGTGTTTGGATGAGGTTCCACCTTATCTCTTGTTGTACCAAGTTGGACCATAATACTTCCCAATTTCGTAGTTTCTCCCTCCCATTTACTGAATCCTGGTACTAACTATACCAACTCTTGGGAAGGCCTAGAAGTGCTAGGTTTACAAGATCATCTTCAACCATTGTAATACCAACACTCTCAAGTTCATCGTGACATTGGGTGAACCTACTTAGGTACTACGGTATTGTGTTGGCCTTTTCCATCTTAACCTTCTGAAGCTTGTCCTTTAATGCCAACTACCTCTGGTCACTGTTGTTTTGAAACAAGTATATCGAGGCTTACCACATTGCATATGGGGTATCCTTCCCAGGGATATTCAAGACAATATGATCTCGAACTCCTTCTCGTATGATCCTCCTCACCTTTGCCACTCATTTCTTCCACTCTACCAAATCTTGAGCATAAGTTCTTGGAGGCTTAGGAATATCATTTTCTATGAATTACTTCATCTCATTATCTTCCAACACTACCTCCATCCTGTCCTTCCAAGCAATATAATTCGAACTACCCTCAAGGGCATAATCAAGTCTCAATCCATAGAACATCATCCTGCTAGCTTTGAAGAATGATCCTCCAAATTCAATTTACCTACAAAGACAAACTTGAATTCTTATCTTCTGTTTTTCTTTTTGCTCTGATACCATGTAGAAATACATTGTAGATTCAAAATTCTTATGTAATTTTCCAAAAAAAAAAGAATTGAATCTATGCCACTCATCAACGGAAACAATTAATCAATCGAGAAACCACAACACAAACATGAGACAAGATTCAATCACATATGCTCAGAGTTTTATCTAAGGGGAAAGCTTGCTGCTCAAAACCCCTTCCTATATGTATATTGCATTAGATCATAAAAATAGAGAAGAAATACATTGCTTGTTCAACCTAAACAATCTCTGCAAAAGTATAATCTCTCTCTCTCTCTCTCTCTCTCTCACACACACAAGTTAACTCTGGCCAATACTTAGCCAATTATGTTGCATGCCAAGCTCTTACTTCCTTGCACTGTTTCTCAAGGAATTAGTCCCCTTGTAATTAGGGATATCCCCATCCCGAATTTCGCAATCTGTATAGGCCCTTATCTAACTGCATGCACCACCTATACAACTCGGAAAATTATACAACTGATACTACATTGCCCTTGAATTCCAATCTCAACTGGGTAGCTATAATTTCATGCATGCTTGAGTTAATTATGGCTGATTTATCAGTTAATTGGTTGAACACATGAAGCTTCACCCCACTGCTAGACCTCCTACTAGTTCCTCCAATAGTTGGAACTATTTTAAATGACATTAACTCAATTTAACTGAATTAAACTATTACAACTTAAATTAAACTCAACCTAGGCTCCTAAAATTTAGGAACCACTCTACATGATAGAAATTAACTAAGGAAACCAAGTGAAATTAACTTAGTTAACTCGTTCCCATTGTCTTGTGATGTGGAATTACAATTTTCTCATAATTTAATTCAAGGGAAAATTAAATCAGGATTTTCTTGTTTCCATTTTCAACAGTTGATATGGCATGAAGTGGTGTTTCTATTGTTGAAAGTTATGAATTTCTTTAGGTATTGTGTTTCCCCAATGAAACTCCTAACCTCAGAAACATTAGTAGGCACCATCCATTTCATGATGGCCTCCATATTGGAAGGATTTATCTTCAACTCTCCTCCACCTATCACATACCCAAAATAAAACAAAGATTGTTGTGCAAGCTCACACTTCTTCATATTTTCTAGCAATTGGTGCTTATTTAATGTCTCCATCACTTGCGTCAAATGTGAGATATTCTCCTCCCAAGTAGCACTATATACCAAGACATCACCCAAATAGACAATAATAAATGAATTTATAAAAGGGCTCAATATATCATTTATCAATCTCATAAACGTAGTTGGTGCATTACATAGGCTAAATGGCATGACTAACCACTCATACAAACCTTTCCTGGTTTTGAAGGTGGTCTTCCAAGTATCTTCTTCTTTTGCTGAAACCTGGATTATCCATAATTTAATCAAGCTTGGTGAGGTATTTTTCTTGCTATAGTTGATCCAACAAATCATCTATCTTGGGAAGGGGGTAACTGTTCTTGAGTGTGATTTTTTCAATGCCTTGTAATCTATACACATTTACCAAGTCCCATACTTATTAGGCACACCGTGATGGGTGGCCCACATGGTGATGCACTCGGTTGAATGACACCCTATTCCAGTAGTTGATGAAATTGTTTCTTCACCTCTCTTGCTTCTATAAAACAAAACCTATACAAACTAATGTTTGGCAAAGGTGGATTTAGCAATAGTTGGATCTCGTGTTCCACTTCCGTCTTAAGTGGTAACCCGTTAGGTTGTCGGAAACACATCCCTGAATGCTTGCAACAACTCTTCTAGTTGTTATTTTTTGTTCTTATTACACCCCTCTAGGGATGCCTTGCCTCTTATTACTCTTCTACATACTAATTTTCACTTAGAAACAATAAAACATACTTCTTGTTGGAACTGTTCAATTTCTTGGCTTGGTTGGCACTTACTAGTGAATTTTTTGACTTGCTTTCATGCACATTGATGGTGAATTATTTTCCATCCTTGACGACCCGATACTAGTTGGCTCTTCGCATGAATATTACATATTGCATGTACATGTAGGGACTCCCAAACATGACTCCATATACATCAAGGGGAACCACATATAGTTCTACTTCATCAATAAAATCAACACTGATGGAAAATCTAAATTTGCACTCTTTTGTTACCTTCAACTCTACATCCTTGTTTACCCATCCTAGTGGATATGGGTTTGGATGACCACACACTTCCAATCCCAATTTCTTGACCAACTATGCTACAATGGTATTTTCTTGCAATCTAGAGTAAAACAGAGCATCAACCTTGGTATTCTCGACTTGTATCTTTATATGGAAGAGTATTGTCATTTCTTTCTCTTCTTGTTGTTGAAGGCTACCCAGATTCACCTCCTTCTACACTGATATATAAATGATATTCTCATCCATGTCTGAGTTGTTTTCAACTTGGTTGCTCAAATCAGTGGCCATGAGATTCTTCTTATTATCTTTCTTTTTGTTCTTCAGGTTAAGCTCTGGGTGTAACTTCCAGCACTTCTCCTTTGTAGGTCGTCAATGTTGCAGTGGTTGCAGTGGTTATTGGGATCTTTTCACTAGTGAGTTGTGTATGTTGTCTTTCTATCTTTTCCCCATTTTTGCTTCTTCTTCCCCTCCTTAGAAGTGTCTTATTTCTCCTTCTGCTTCGATCCACTTGATTGTGCTTTCTTCAAGCCTATGTTCTCCAGAAATTGTGCTTGTACACAAGCTTCATTCACTATTTTAGGATTGAACAACATCACTTTCTCCCACAATTGGCAGTGTAGACCTCCAAAATACTTGAGGATTACATTTGGGTTATTCAGGGAGATACCCAACATTATGGCCATCTTTTTGAAATATGTGGTATCCCTTACACACTTTGGCCTAGAATTTTCCTGAATTATTGCCACTAGATCTATTGGTCCCCTACATACTCAATAGGGTAAAATTATGACTTAATGAAGGTTTTAAGTTCCTCTCACTTAGTCACTGGAGCCTATCTCTCAAACATTAGGGTCTCCATGTGGATTTCACACCAAGTCAGGGCATGACCCTCTAAATTCAACCACACAAATAAAATTTTAAGTTCTTCCTCAATTTGAAGGAAACTGAAATACACTTCTAGTTGTTACAACCAATGATTTAGCTTCAAAACATCGATATTGCCATGGTGTGACTTGATATTGACCTTTGCTTCCATTTTAAATAGGGGTTTTGATTGATTCATGACACTTGAACTGGGTTGATCTTTTCCATGTTCTTTCTTTGGTTGTTTCTTCATTTCTTTCTGATATCCTGATCCCTTTTCTAATTTTCCCTTTGCATTAGAACCCACACCTTCTCCAAATATTTCGTGCTTATTTCTCAGGGCCACCATGAGGATATTTAAATTATGGTTTATATCTGTGACTTGTTTCTTTAGTCATGAAAACCTCTCCTCTATAGGATCAAGATGGTTATCCATAAATTCATTGACCATGATTAGGGTTTTATGATTTTTGGCCCAATCGATACAGATTCCTTGCAAATATCCATGATATACCCGAAGAAGCCTACTCTTATACCAATATGATCCATAAACTTTTATGGAAATTACACTAGACAGTTCATCACAACAAATATGATAAAATATACTTAAAATCCAAGATCTACACTATTACATTTTTATTTCTCCTTATATTTAAATATTTGTAGATCATTTTTAATAGCATATGCATGTAAATTAAAATGATGCATAAAATATAGAACAATGAAACAAAATCTATCACACATTTGACACAAGATATGACCTAGGAACCCTTTCAGAAGAAAAAACCCAACTAGAAGGTCAGGTCACTTTGCTCTCTTTCTATAAATAAAAAAAAAATTGCGAGTACAAAGAAGTGTGGTGTGTGGCCTGTTGGCCTACTATAATGCACAAATATTTTGTGTATGCTCTATATCCTATCCATCTCAACTATTTTTTCTCAACTATGGAACAAATACACTCGAAAGAATGGAATCTTTTTTCCTCCTAATGGCCTAGTTATAACACAACTTGATAACCAACTAGTTGCTAGGTTTGAATACCTAAACTCATAACCAAAGTTACAATAGACTCTTCTAGATTATTCTACATCATAATCACATGACTAGCCCATTGTTCATGAATAATGGGGGTTGACATTGCACCCTCTCGAATTATGGTCGTGAAAACATAAAGGTCAACTTCTAAGCTGATCTAGATTTATGCATAAACAAAATGAAATACAGATTCAAACCAAAACATGGAGATACAACGAAACATGGTTTAAATTAATAAAATAGTGATTGTTGAAAATGTTTACATACATAAGAGAAATAAACTTTCTCGGGCTATGGTATCTTATCTCTAAGAAGAGATGTGACGGTTACATGCCTACTGAATTATGTTACAATGAGGCTTGGGGGCCTTTTTTATTATTGAGAAACAATGGAAAACCCTAAACATCCAAAAACCTAATCATAGGAGATTAAGTGTGAAAATTTTGTGGGCCCTGTTGGGGTTAATATGGCACATCAAATTTTCGCGGTCGTAAGTTTGGCATACAATGTTAGTTTGACAGGTACAACACCTTGTTAGAAAGATATATTTGAGAAAAACAACTTTCTACTATAAGACCTTGTCATATGCTTTTGGTTTTTTCTCGTTTTCCAAAAAAATATCATTTAGGGCCTCAAAATGACTTTAGAAGTTCAGGACCCAAAACACTGCCAAAAATAGTAAAATGTGTTAGAAATTAGAAAAATGAAAATAACTAGTGTTGGGGGTCCAAGTGGAATAGGTGGATGGCCACCAATATCCACCTAGATCAGTCAACCCCCCTTATGAAGAAATGGTCCCCATTATGTTGAGTGTCTCCATGAGATGGGGAAAGTTTTGCTGAACTTGGTCCTTGGTGAGCCACTTGCCTTAGTGCAGGAGCTAGCTGACTTTGAAACCCCGATATAGATGGATTTTCTATTGGCGAGTGTTCTTAATATGTGTGTCCATGATTCGATTTGTCGTTACATGTTCATTACAATCTGGGTTGAGTTCTATTGGTGTCAGCTGCTCAATAATGTGTGATGTGCCCAATAATGGTGAAAAGTATGGTCGAAGGTGGTCCAAATTGAACATTGGGTGCAGGAAAGGAATGGGGGAATTTTGAGCTCCAAAGTATTGTCACCCATAACCTTGGTGATGGTGTAAGGCCCATTTCGGAGTGGTCAAAGCTTTCAGTGGGCTCCAATAAGGAGTTCTTTCTACAAATGCGACCACACTTTGTCACCCACTTGAAACTCATGTGGAACCCAGTGTTGTTTGTACTTGGAATTGACTTTATCTAGGATGTCATGGACCTGCTAGCAATGTGTTGGATGCGTTCAATAAACCTAGTGGCTTTATCATCTTCAAACTAAACATTTGTAGATTCTATCTATCTAGTTACAATAGGCATTACAACATCAATTGGGAATAATGGTTGAAATCTGATGCCCACTTGAAAGGGGTTGTGTCTAGTGGAGCTATAGAGAGATTTTTTATAGTTGTGTTACACATAGGGAAGATTCTCATCCCATGTTTGTGGATGCTTTGAGTTGTACATGCGTAGTATGTGCACTATCATCTTGTTGACAAATTTTGTCTAGGCATCAATCCAAGGATGGAATGCAATTGACTTGGTGAGCTTAATGTCAAACAATGGAAATAGTCTCCACTAGAATGTGCTCAAGAACCTACTATCCTAGTCTAAGACAATGGTATGTGGGATCTCAAAATGTACCCACTCGTTCAAATAAGATTTTGATAGAGTCTTGTACTGTGATGCTCTTCTTGAAAGCCATCAATATAGCCATCTTATAAAATCTATCAATGTACACACATACATAATTGTTACCATCTTGGGTAGTAGCAAGGCCATACATATAGTTTGTTATCCCTTAGAGAAAAACTTGGTTGTGGGGAAACTCTAAGGTAACATGTAACCACTTTTAAATTGAAAGCTAGCCCTTTCAATTTCTAAGGGGGATCCCTTCTATAACTCAATCGATATGACTAGTTATGTACTTAAAATAATGACTAGATCTATTGTAACAAGGCTTTCAAAAATATGGTAGGGTTTGATAGAATTCCATTGGGCATGGGGTCAAATATTTGGTTGAACAAGAAAATAAACCAAAACACTCATAGAGGCATGGTAGCTGAGATAATTTAAGATTTTAAATTAATGATATGGAATGCAGAATATGAGGGTAATAGTATACTTATACGAGCATGGCAAGGATGAATTCTACAAAACATAAGTCAGAAATATATAGAAGACTAAAAATCTAAAAAAATCATATTACATATGAATTATGTTCATTGACTCTTATCAGTCATACAATATCATATGTATGAAAATGTAGAAAAGAAAACATAAACAAGGGAGCACATATCCAAATTTCCCAACACAAGAATCTATGCTGCAGAATCAAGCTTCCTTCATTAAACTTTCAGAAATATACAATGCACAATAAGTCTTCTGATAAAACCCAACCCTTCTTCATTCTAAAGAGATTGTATTTATGGGAAAAATTACAAACTAAAAATCAGGTTTCTCATATGTTCTTAATTACAAATTTCCAAACATAAAGCTTGCATATCTAATACACGAATATAATATATAAACTTAGAAATATTTGTATCTAAATATAAAATTGTCTTCTAAAATATCGGCCAAAAACTATGGTCAGAATCGTTCACTGATATTCTACTTGGTTTCCAAGAATTTGTGCCTCATCCCCATACTAAAAATGACATATGCTATGTTGCTCCTCCTTTTAGGATTTCCTGATTTGCCAGTGCTGACCAATCCACTGATACTCTTTCAAAACTGGATAATGGCTAGGATCTCTAACAGGCTGGTTATTAGCGCTTTTATAAAAATCGAATAAAATTACGTTGACATTGAAACTGTCAGTGCTTATCAAAATTTCATGGTGGAAATCATTGACATGCTAGTTATTAGCCTTCACTCAAAATTCCATCTGAAAATATGGCAATCAAAACTGAGCTATGAAAATAACTAGCTGAGTGTGCTAATTATCTCCAATATAATGTCTACATTAGTTTTTCTTGGTTTCTTAGTCCTCTGGACCTCTGTAGCAACCCCTTTCCTTGAGCCTTTGGTCTTCTCGGGTTTATTTGAGCTTGTGGACTCCTCCCTATTTATAATTAAGTCCTTCTAAGGGGTTTTTTCTACATCGATGACTTATTTTTCCAACTTAGGGTTTTGCTTCATTTTGATGTTCAATATTAGCTTATTCCATGGTCTTGTGCATGGTCTCTTTCCACCTTTGAACATTTCTGCTAAGGTGGGTTCTTTGTCAACTTGTGTCTACTCTATTTCAGGTTCAATCATTTTTTCCTTTCCCTTCTTTGTTTGTTCGCTATCTTATGTTTCTGCAGGTAGAGGTACAATGGGAGAAGGGGTATCTTTTGTTTTTCTTAGCCTATCACTCTTTTTGGTATAAACCTTTGGTAATTCGGGAACTAAAAGAGGAACTGATTCTACTTTTTGTTGACTCCTTGTTTTCATAGCTGAGGTCTCTTATTCTAGGTTTTGGGGTTGTTTAGCTTTATATTTTCTTCATTTCTTTCTGCCCCTTTTTGGCTTTACAATTTGAAGTTCAAACCCTCCCCAAAATAGAAAATGTTCCAAAGTCCTCTCTTTCTTTCTCAAGTGCTTTTCAATTAATAGTTTAATTAGACCTTTATGATATATGAAATGAGTAGATGCACTTGGTCTTTCCCTAACCCTAGTATACATATGCTTCATACTCTCCAACAAAAAATAGGGAGCGTTCATCCTTAATTGCCCTGTTAGGTGAGCTAGGACCTAGAAATGGTAGATATTCACTCAATTGTAATGTCCTTCGTATGTGAAGTGTGATTGGGTAATACAAAAGAGATATTGCCACTTATCCTTCAACTAAGACCTTTGAATTTATGAGCGCCAACTCCTCTCCTTAAACTCATCCTTCAAGAAAAATGACACATCAATGCTAGCCAAAACATGACTCTTGAAGGCTCTTTCTCCATCTGCAGGTAGGCGTGTGACTTTTCTAATTACCTCCTCGACGAAAGGAAATGATATTCCCCCAACACTAACCTGTTGACCATCGAAAACCTCCGTGAAATCTCTTGAAACTCCATCATGATAACCTGCATAATGAGAAAAGAACTATTCCCACCCTGCTTCCTGAAAATGTTGAATCTCTGGATAGACTTCAAGCAAGTCGAGTGCTTTGGGCTCGCCTTTATGTAGTTTTCCTCTCTTTCCCATAGCTCTCACCGTCAAATAGTAGCACCAAAAGTGGGATTGCAATTCAATGGTGGTTTCCAACTTAACTTAACAACCTGTCCTCTTTTGGCATAAAATATCAATAGCTTAATCATGCGTTATACGAGTTTTACCATATGAAGTAAATTATTTCATAGCGTGGCAACTAGTACATCATATAACGATCCTAGTAGGCGATTACAAAAAATATTAATGTGTAATCATGACTTTTTAATCGAAAATTTCCTCTTGGTGGCAGATACCGGAAACCCATCGGTCACATCACCATTTGACTTTTTAGTGCTAGCTTGATAGTTATTGTTCATCTCTTGACATGTGCTCCATCAACGCATTATTTGGACATAAAAAAAAATTGAATTTTTCCTTTGGCACTGATACTCCAGCGGTTAGAGGTTTAACTGACCATTTTTACAAATATGTACAACTACTCTGAATGTCAGTGCTTTTTTTTTTCAGAACTTAAATATTGTTTATATTCTATCTATCAGCGTTTTAACCCTACTTATTACAAATTGGCACTGATAATGAAACTATCAGTGCTTTAAAATTATTTTTACAGATTTTTGTTGACACTAAAACTGTCAGTGCTTTAAAACTGGTGACTAAAATTGTGATAAAATTGTCCATGGAGATGGATTCCCAAGGCCAGTTATGATTAAGAGGAGTATGTGGCCCTTTCTTCTTAATGGTGGGCTTGGCGATGGCACATGCAGTGCAAGATTTGATATATTTTCCAATATTCTATCAGATATTTGACCAATAAATACTTTTGCAGTACTTACAATGTCTTCTCTACACCAAAGTGTCCTGTGACCCGAATGTAGTGTGCCTCCCAAATCATCTTGCTTTCTCACTTGAAGGAACAAAAAGGTGTCCTAGGTGGCATAACGGTGTGTCCTAGAGCTGGAAGTCTCAAACTTTCTTGCCATCCATCATCATTTGGTATGTGGTGGCAAATTTTGGATCATTTTTGTAAAGCTGCATCCATCCAGAAGTCTCATGCACACAAGAGTCAAGAAAAGTTGTTAGCGCCAGAACCGATGGCCGATTGAGGTAATTTGCAACATTATTGGTGTTTCCCTTCTTGTACTTAATGTTCATATGAATTTTTTATAGATATGTGGATCATTTGTGTTGGCGATCATTTTGCAACTTCCCTTATTTCTATATAAACTGAAGAGGTTGGTGTTCCATGTGGATGATTGTTTCATTCCCCAGAATGAAATTTTTACATTGTCGACAAGCCTGCATAATGGAATACATCTCTTTATCATAGGTGGGGTATTTTCGAAATGTATCAGAGAGTGTCTCACTGTGATATCCCACCGGATGCCTTTTCTGGGTGAGAACTACACCAATGGCCTAGTGGAAGGCATCTGTCTAAATTTCAAATGGTTGTTACAAGTCTGGAAAGGTGTGTACTAGTGTAGAGAAAATGTGGTGCTTCAGCTCAACGAACTCCTTTTTTTGCATCTCAAAACATAAAAATGTTTCATTCGCTTTGCCATTAAGTAACTTGACTAAAAGACTAAGTGATATGAGAGATTCCCAACATGACCCTTCGATAGAAATTGGCAAGCCCCAAAAATCTATGAAGCTCTATTAGAGTGCTCAGGGCTGGAACATCATGAATGAGTTGGTTCTTTTCTGTATCCATATTCACACCTTACTCATAAATAATGTAACCTAAATATTGGACCTTGTTCATGCCAAAGGTGCATTTCTCCAAGTTTGCACATAGTTTGTGTTGTCGCAGGGTTTGAAGCACTTGCCAAATATGTTGCAAGTGTTCTTCCCAACTCTTGTTGAACATGAGGATGTCATCTAGATATACAACCACGAATGAGTTGGTTAAGGGTCGCAATATGTCATCCATTAGCCTCGTAAAAGTTGCAGGGGAATTTCTTAACCCGAAGGGCATGACTAACCACTTAAAAAATCCCTCCCTGGATTTGAAGGTGGTCTTTCATACATCTATGGGTTCTATTGCAACCTTTTGATAGCCAAACTTCAAATCAATATTGCTAAAGTACTTGGCCCCCTTGAGTTGGTCAAGAAGGTCATTAATCCATGGATTATATACATGTTCTTGATAATGGTTTTATTCTATACCTGATAATCAATGCAGAGACTCAAGGTCCCATCCTTTTATTGTACAAGTACAATTAAGCTCCCAGAAGGTGAGGAGCTTGGTCGGATGTGCCATTTTTGTAGAAACTTTAGGATCTTCCACTTTATTTCTTCATTTTCTAGAAGAGAGAGGTAGTATATTGGCCCATTGGGTCAAGGTTCTCTGGGAGTCAGAGCCATCGAATGCTTGACTTGACAGTGCATATAAACCCCTGTCGGTGAGGAGAATATGTCCCTATATTCTTCCGCGACCTTATCCACTTTCTTCTGTTGTGTGGAGAATCCCTTCCCCGGGGCCATGGATGTGACCATGATCTTCCTCTTATTTTGACAGTGAATTAGAAAGAAAAAAAAAATTCCCGGTCTAGGAGATGATCTTATTGGAGTGCTTAGGAGAGATCAAAGAAATGGTGGTAGGCAGGCTTACCTCCAATATCATGTACAACTTAATACCCAAAGTAATAATAATAGTTCAAGGTCTCAACTCATACACAACATGGCACTTGCACAAGTATGATTTTCCTCATAATACATCACAAACTTTAAGGGGAGAAACATCACATAGTACCTCATCCGTGAAGGGCTTCATGTTGTATGGCAAGTGGGACTGTTGGCTGGCGCGGAGATTTCTCCCTTGGTGGAGTCACCTAATGGTGTACAGTTACAAGTGTGGTGTTTTTGGTAAGCTCAACTACTTCACAAGCTCAACTGAGATTAGGTTCTTTTGGCTCTCGTTGTCAACAATGAAATATAATGGAAAACCTCTTACCCACATCTATGAGTGGAAGAGATGCTCACCCTCCTTCGTACCTTTGAGCTCAATCTTCTTGACCGTGGAGGTGGATACGGTGGCACTAGGTTATGCATCAATAATCTGCTTCCCCTTGTCATTCTCCTTGTCAATCTCTGGCTCAGAGTCAGAACATGCATCATAATCTGAAACTTTTAGCTCAACCACCAGTGACTTCTAGGCATGAAACTCATTTGTTTTGTGGGTGGGGCTCTTGTGGAACTCACACCACTTTATGGTGTCCTTCTTTGCCTTTATGGTGCTATTCATTTCTTGTGGCTTTGATGGGTTGTCGTGGGACGCTCCACCTTAGCTATTTCTTTTGTTCTATGTGGAGATGCCTTTTCCTAGCTTTAGATTCACAAATCCAAAGTTCTGCTTCTGTTTAAACTTTTGCTCGGTCCTCATACCAGATCAGTACGATGTACCAACTGAGGAGATTTCTAGGAACTTCGTTTTTTCTTGGATGTATTTGTGTAGGTGGCCATGATACTTGAGTATCAGATGCTGCTCATAATCACTGAT
This sequence comes from Pinus taeda, assembly GCA_000404065.3. Classification (NCBI taxonomy): domain Eukaryota; kingdom Viridiplantae; phylum Streptophyta; class Pinopsida; order Pinales; family Pinaceae; genus Pinus; species Pinus taeda. The sequence continues at coordinate 106,080 of APFE031582892.1, read as the reverse complement.
ACCTAAATTCATGCATAGGGTATGGAAAATGTTTGTGAACTCAGACACATCTTGTTCCCTTCCCTACTATAATGAGTTATGATTTATGTACTTATCCTCATAGCTTCTGATAGGGTGATATTATTCCTTGATAGCATCTCATAAGGAATTCCAAGAGGTTGTGACTGAAAATATTGAGGGTTTCTCCTCATCCCTCTGCTCACAGTAAGTTTCCCACCAATCCTTGACATGGGGGGCGGCTTTCAGGAGTGCAAAAGTAATATTTTCCTTATCATATAAATTGTGGACTGAAAAGTATCCCTCGAATATATTTAACCATCTATCGAGGGGATTTGTGTCTATTTGGCCTTCAAATATAGGGATGTAAAAGTTAACTTGTACCTTGAAGGGGGTGATGCCTCCAAAGTGACTACTGGATGAAGATGCTTTTCCCACTAATACCTGCAGAATGATTTGGGAAATGTCCATCATCTTGTTCCTTTATCGCTCGAGTGCTTCTTCGATCAATATTGTGAAAGGATCTCTTGCTCCCTTTTATTTCTTTTCTTCCTCCATGGGAGGTTGTCGGTGTTGGCAAGGTCTGTCTTGCAAGGGTTCAACCAGTTTAAGTCCCAACTCCTTATACCTTGACCTTGTTGGGGACATGCGCAAAAAAATAGAGAAAGGGTAGATTTCTCTGATATTGTTGATGCAAATTTATGCAGGAACGAAATGAAATACATATTCAAATAAAAACAATGAGATATAGTGAAACAAAATTTCAATTAATAAAATAGCAACTTCTGAAATTGTTTACATACATAAGAGAAACAAACTAGCTCAGGCAATGGTATCTTATCTCCAAGAAGAGATATGATGGCTATGTGCCTATTGAACTATGTTACAGTGAGGCTCATAGGCATTTTTTTATTGAGAAATAATGGAAAACCCTAAACATCCAAAAAGTTAACCCTAGGAGATGAAGCACCAAAAGTTTATGGGCCTCTTTGGGATTGGTTGGTACATCAATTCCTGGGGTTGTAACTTTGGTATATGGTTTCCAATTGACACATACAATGCCTGGTTAGAAATATTTATCTGAGGACAACAATTTTTTACTGCAAACCTATAGGTTTGACTGTTTTTCCAAAAAAACGTCATTTAGGGTCTCAAAGTAACTCCATAAGTTCAGGTCTCGAAAAAATGCCAAAAAATAATAAATTGTGCTAGAAATTAGGAAATTGAAAGGAAATAGTGTTGGTGATCCAAGTGGAATTGATGTGTGATCACCAATATTCACTTGGATCATAAGTGGCATAACCTTCGCATTCGAACTCTGATTGATGGGATTCTTGCATCATTCAAAACATATTATTGTGTGGAATAGGAGAAAAGGGTGCTACACTAATGTGGTAAAATTTTACCCCCAAAAATGTTGTTTGATGCCTCAAAATTCTCTTGGAAGATTTCAGACCCCAATTTGAAAAACTAGATCCCGTCGGTAAAAATGGTCCTAAGGACTGATTCCTCCGCTTTTTCCACTCTAAAAGCATTGAGATGGATGAAAAACAATATAATGATGCAATCTTGATCACTTGGGCTTTTGTTGTTGTGGGTTTAGTCTCTACTAGCCTCATTTGATGTGGTGTGGATTACATTGTCGCCAATGGTGTGTCCTCACTCTATTTTCCCTTAGATTACAATTGGTTGGTTCTATATCATTGCTCCTAGACAACTTTTGAGGTATATCAAGAAAGTGTTGTGCTTTTTGTGTGGTTCAATTCATGCGTAATGAGTACCCCAAACAAATTCGTGAAGAAGGTAGAATCAATCCATTCTTTGGACTAGGGGTTTCCCTCCTAAGTGAAAAAGAACATGCAAATTTGAAGGAAAAAGGGTTATTGGGAAAGTTTATTGGCTTGTGGCCAAGTTATGAAGGCATTAAAGACTAGATTTCCGTCAATTGGGAAAATCATTAACCCTCATATATTTTCTATTGTGAAAATATGTATTGCACATATTTTTGAAAATTAGGGAGATAGAGACAAAGTCTATAAGTCAGGGCCTTCTATCATGGGTACCGAAGGTTTGTTTCTCACTCATTTATCTATGGAATTTAATCTCATGATGGAAATTTCATCTACATGTGTCAATTAGATTGTAATTTATCCCTCTTATTTGCTAGGGTGATGACATTTTTAAGGATCTAGGAGATAAACTAGGACAATTTCATACCAGGGACATGGAAAATGAGAACAATTTTTTGTGTGCTAGAATTTGTGTTAAATGGATTTATCAAAAGGCCTCTTTGATGTGATTCAACTAAATCTAGATGGCTGGTCTCATCTCCAGGCTCTAGATTATGGATAGGTTACTTTCAAGTATGATTTTTGTCATGAGTATGGGCACTTTGCGAAAAGTTTCCAGAAGCTCCAATTTCTCGAAGTTCTCCAGCTCCATCAACTCCACCTAAATAAGAGCAAGGAGAAAATAAGCAAGGATTCATTCTAGTTAAAAGGAAACATAAGAAACAATATTTGTGTAAGGGTAAATCTTTGCCTTAGCTCATTTGTAACAATAATTTTGAAGTCTTGAATGTTCCTGAGGCATAAGATGAGAATCTTGAGAACCAAGTGGATCACCCAGTACTAGATCATGCCTCTTCAAAGAATACTCCTATTCTAAACATCCCTCCCAATTCAAAAGATGAAGAAGGCCCAAATCAAGACTCTCCAAAAAAACCTTTTGTGGTAGAAAAGTTTTCAGTAAAGGTTCCTCCTACATTGAAAGATGGAGAAGCTAGTAAGGTGGCCAAGAAGAAGTTCAAACCCTCCTTTTCATCCCCTTCCTCTTATGTTGATTCCTAGAAATGTCTTTTCTCAACACGTGAGGAATTGTCTGGTCAGAGTCCCGATTAGAATATTCTCCATTGAAGTGAAAATCTTGACTAGTTATTGGGTCTTCAGTTACTCTAATACTAGCCTAAGGTTAATTTCGCCTATACTATCCTAATATGTATAGATGCACAATGGAAACCTTCAGTTTGTTTGTGAATGACAGTGATTGTGATTAAGAAATTGAAGGGAAAAGGATCATTTGTGGGTTATTTCATTTAGAAAAGATGATCCCCTTTTAAGCAACTGAAACTAGGGTTCATTCTAGCCACAATAAGACTCGCTCCTACACAAAGAGACTTAAAGAAAAAGTTAAAATGGAAAATGCAACTTAGCCTAAGTGACAAAAAAAAATTGTATCTTAATTAAGAGAAGGATAACTCCACTCCTAATCAAGAGCTTGTTATCTAAAGGAAAGGGAAAATGACTCTCAATGGATCTAAATAAAGATGGACCTTCATGTCACTAAAATAATTCAATGCCATATAAGCTGTTCAATCAAATTTACAGAGAAATTGTTTTAATAAATAAGTTACTAAAACCTTTCTTTTTTAACTATAAACTCATTATAAAATTTAAAATTTATATTATGTAGAGGAAATAATTCTTTCTGCAAACAATAGGTTAAATCTAGACAAAGTTGTAATAAACAAATAAATAAGTTATATGTCATTACAAATTTACCTCCACGAATTCATTATCAATCTAAATCTAAATCCTGCTACCCCTACAATGATAACATCAACAAATCATTCCAACAATAGTGTTTAAAATCGATCATCAGTATACTATTTGATGCAGGAATTAAACCAGACTGAAATAAACATGAAAAAATATTAAATTTACAAATCAAATACAATAAATGCAAGATAAATGTGAATCAACTATTCTTTACTCTGATTCCTATTACATATTACAGTCCCTGGAAGCATCAAACTGTTTCATGAACTAACTTAACAATAAATGCCAAGACAATTTCCTTACTACAAGAGCTCCAAGAGTCTCTCTCTACATGTTCTAGCATATAAACTCCAATTTCATAGTATGACAAGCTAGATGCAACCAGATAAATCCTCTCCAGACTGAGTTATCGAAATTTCACTTTCGTGGATTCAGAACCCCCCATATAGAGCTAGATCCATCTCGTTTATAATAGATTACAGGTATGTTCGAGTTGCGTGTCTGCCAACCAGAGTCCTCTGAAGAACTGAATCAAACTAATAAAAATAAACCCTCATATCCCTGGAGCTTTAAAATATGATCATATTTAGAAATTTTTGGTTCAACATATTGGTTTGAGCCTTAATGACTTATTGATATGTATGCCGATTATTTCACATGTTTTTAGGTTATTGGAATGTCATAGGAGATGAAAGCTAGATTAAAATTGATTAAAAAATTTAAAAGAGAGAGTCATTGAAATGAGGCTTCTTAAAAAATAACAATACTTTTAAACTACAAATAGGATGCACCTAGATTCCATGGGTTAAATAGAGGTGAAGTCAAGTGGGTGATTGCAAGTACAAAGACATAAGAGGAAAATCAAAGTAAACCAAGAAACATTCATATGAAAGGCCCTTTAAATTTGAAAATTTTAAGGGAAATGTTGTTGCCACAACATATTCATATGTGCTTAAAAACCAGTGTTCTTCCCCACTGGTATCAAAAAGCAGGAAAGATCATAGTAGAAAGATATTTGGTCCTAAGCTCTATCTTATACCCTATGGGTCTAGGAATGAGTTATTTTCTAGTAATTTATAGAAATGTTTTTTTTCTACATTTTCTTGTGTAAGCTATTTGTTAGAATTTACTCCTACTCCCATGAAAGAGTAGGAATAAACATTCGATGATTTAGTTTTGGACCTTTTCCCATGTTCTTATTGAGAGGAGGCTAATTTTAGCCTTTTTTGAATTTTGTGAGGCAAAAACAATGCAACCCTTGATGTACTTACCGCATTCATGGGTGGATTTTCAATATAATCTCTATACTCATTCTCCTTGAAAAAAAATAAAAAATCTCAAAAATTGAAAATATTATTATTATTTATTTTATTAGCTTTTTACTTTTAATTACTTTATCTTTCTCTAAAGTTTATATAAAATTATGTTATTTTACATGAACCCATAAATACTTTATTTATAGGTGAGAGTGAGAGCCAAATATTTTTACAATATCTCCTTAATACTAGTTTATAATATCATGATTCTCTAAAGTTGATATAAAATTATGTTATTTTACATGGATATGGAAATATTTTATTTATAATTGAGAATGGAAGTGAAATATTTGTACACTATCTCCTTCAATTAGGTTATAATTCAACAACTAACTAATTGGGCATATTATGTTATAATATCAACAACTAAGTGAGTACAATGAGAGTGATATCATTGACGTTTTATAATGATTTTAGTAAAAACTAACTAAATATTTATATGCGGTGTTGTCTAATGAGGTGGCTATTTCGGTGGACGACGAATTTCTTGTCGGAATCCAACAATTTTGTTTTTCAAGAAATTCAACTGTGTGGGAGTGTTTGAATCAATTTTTTGATGGAGGAAATGGATTAAATACCATCAAGAACCTCTTGGGAACCCAAAATTTTGAAGTTTCACAGCCGTAAGCCAGATTTCCAAAAATTCTGCTAGATTTCATCAAAATCATGGTGGATTTTCCATTTTTTGGGGCAAAAATATAGCCTCCTTAGCCTACTCTTTTATATTCATTTTTGTTTGTTTTTTTTTTTGCTTATTCTCGACATTGTTTTTTTGTTATTAATGTATCTTTAAATACAAGTCATTGTTTCTCTTAGAGCTAATGAGGCATTTGAACTAGCTAAAGAGGTCTCCAAAATTAATTTTGGAGTACATTTGGCTGAAAAAGTTGAGGCTGCAAATTGTTAGTGAATATTAATTACCCAATAATAAGTCTTATGCATATTATTTGGATGATTAGATTTATTGTGAAATTATGAAAGTAGCCAATTAATTGTTTCTTTAAAAGCCAAAATGTTGTCTTTGAAAGTGAGAAACAAAAGCTCATTAATGAATTAGTAAAAATCTATAAATAAATTCCATACCACCATTATTACAAACCCAAATTTCTAATTGAAAACCCATGAAAAAAAAGTAGAAATATTACGAACCAGTCTCATAAATTTAACTCAAAAGTAATGATGATTGAAGGCAAAGAGAAATTGCTTAGTATTGCAAGCTATGAGCATTGGATCAACCTTACGTCCATAAAAAAAAAACCTCGAAGAGAGGCGCTGTAAAGATAGTAAGAAGAACCTATCAAGGACAAAAATGATAAGATTAGTTCACAAAAAAAATTAACTGTAACAATCAATAACAATTTAAACAGAAAAATTTTGAGCACTGAGGAATTGATATAGGATAATACAGTTACCTGTGGTGTGATCTGAAGAATGAATCAAAATATAATTTCCAGTCCGAAGAATTTAACGATGCGAAGAAGGGTGGAAATGAAAATTTAACTATTCCATGTCAAAGATTCCATATAAATGTAGCTATGAGCGCAAAAGCTTACATAGAGCTGACAAAACTTTTGAAATAGTCATTACTACAACACAAGGAAACCCTAAGAACATATATATATATATTTTAACCATATGGTGAATTGGTAACTATCAGGCCTAATTCAGGGGAGACCCAGGATCAAACTTCATAGCTGCCACTATAACACCAAGAGTATAACCAATCACCTGTAAGTCGGGTATACTAAGATCCTATGATTTTAGCAAGAGCAGACTCATCGGGAGGGGAATCCGCCCCTCTAGCCGCCACCATAAAAGGTCACTGTACTCAGTAAAATTTGACTAAGAACACATATACTTATTGACAAAAGGAAAATGTTTTATTAAGGGAGATGAATGGCTTAAAATAAGGTTCTCAATGAAAAGGTCTAGGGTATTCAAATAATATGATGGTATAGGAATCACATAAAATGATATCTGTGGATAATAAATTCAATAGCATGAAGATTTTTACTATCAACTCTAGAAGTGGATATTTCTTTAGAAGCAACGAGTATAAAGAAAGATATGTGTGCTTCTATACAATTAAATATTCTTTTAAAAAAATTGGTTATATTCTTTTAAAAAAATTGGTTATAAGAGGTTCATTATACAAACAAAAATTATAGAATAATTCATTCAAAGAATAATGGACACAACAATAGATGATCGTGGATAAAGTTAGATATGATGTAACTTAACCATAGTAGAGAAAGATCAAAGGTGAAACAATTTGAGGCCATAGATGACTAAAAAGAAGTTATAAACTTTTGCCTATCCCAATCAAAGATTTATGATGGTTAATGTATCACACACCCAACTCTTTTGTTACCTCATTTTAGTACTAAAAACAACCATGATATCAATTAATATCTAAATGTGTATAAGTATTACCATAGATACATTCATACAATTAATAATAATCCTTAAATTTTTGAATGAGTAATCACATTAATTATATAGAAAATGAATTAAGCTTATCATTTAGGAAATTTAACATAGTATTTAATTTGTAAATAGGAATAATTTAATGTATCATCCAACTATAAATTCAATTGGCTATGAGTCCACAAGAATAGGAAATCTCCTACCAGTGTCTATTGTCCAGTCATAACACCCATTCCCCAATTAAAACATAGTGACATGACTTCTAAAACAATTCCAACTACCTAGCTCTATTCCCCATTAGCCTACACAATCCAAATGATCAGGTTTCATTCCTCGCACCCAATCAATCTCCATACCATCCAAGTCTTCAACACAAGACTAGCTAGGAACCAATTTTTACAAGATTTCTGATAGCACCCTTTACATAGGGTGTTGAATGGGCTCTTAGGTAGATTTTCAATGAGAAATCCTCATAGGAATACTAGTCTAATTCCCAACTTGATTAAGATTTAACAAGTTTTATTCAACACTAAAACATAGCTTCCTATTTATCCCATCACTCCACTCTATTTTTCCTCACTTCTTATTTCTTGCATAATAGTATACTACTTCTACTTGGATTTCCTCTTCCATGCCCAACCCATTATATTACAACTATGTGAGGTGACCCTCTCACCCACCTCTTACATGATTGTACCTACATCCATGCTTTAATAAATAGTTGAGATGCCTCTTTTATAAGCTTCACACATGCATTTATTGATTTAATTCAATAGTTCAAATGGAGATTAGATAGTAATGACAATTAATTAGGATAAAAACTTAGAATTATGGGTATGTGTATTTCTCCTTGGATCCCCCCTTTGAGATCCATCTCTTATGGAATCATAGGCCCCTAACTATGTCTTTCCATCTATAGCAAGTGATACATTTAATATATTATTATCATGTACAACATCTAATATTTATAGTTATATGGTGCTAATTCAAGGATCATAATTGGAATGTTATGTTCCCTCAGTCCCGCCTCCACATTATTTTGAACTATCATTAGTGCACACCACCATACTAGTGGTATATGTATACATATATAAAACTTCACATCATAATACTCAAAAATTTCATAGTTTGTTGATTCCTGCAACAATTCCAATTGGCAATGTATCATTCTCCTTTATCTTACAAGTTAACATGGGAAAATCATACACATATTTCTACAATCTTGATGATGCCCAAAGTCATCTAACAGAATGTACAAGTGAATATTTTCCAGCTGAAGACATCATGAAATACACAAATCAAAATTTCTTTAAATGTCTTAATTATAAAATTTACCCGTGTGAGCCATCCAAAGGCCAAAAGCAGCAACTCGCAACCTTTCCTTAGTCGCACGGTTAAAGGAAAATATGACTCACCAGTCTGGGACCACTTCACACACTTGGAAGATGGGATTTCCTGACATTTTTGGTTCAAGGAAAACTTATTTCGAGTCTCCCTAGAGATATGCAGCCGCCAAGGGATCCCCTTGTCCTACTCATAAGTCATTTTCTCATTAATGGACCAAGAGAGGGAAGAGGGATTCAAAATTCTATATAAATAGGCTATTAGAAGAAAAAAACAAGGCAATGTTATGCTGGCAAAATTTCTCTTTAGTAATCATGCATTCCATTGTTGAGAAGAACAAGTAGAACATTGTTATGCCAACCAATATTTTTCAGCAATCCAGCATTCGAGTGGGAAGAGGATTTCACCATTGAGAGAGTATTCATACTTCTTCAAGAGAGAGGAGAATTTTGCAAATAGATTGAGGATAGGAACCTTCTTGTTGGGGAATTTTAAAGAATTCCCTGGAAGATTTTTAGTATTTATCAATTGTATCTCTTCTACATTCAACAGTCAATAAAGGGAGCCCTTTTCCATTACTTTGTTAACTTTTTTGCTTCATCAAGCAATGTCTGTGTTTGTTTCTTATTTTTTAGTTTTTGCCTATGTATGCAATGTCTTCACCATTTACAATGCTTTGTTTACTCATGTGTGTCCACTAACAACAATCAACTATCTATGTTTTCTTTGCAGGGAACAACCAACTTCTAAGAAGGTGTATTTTGGTACCCCATAGAAACAAATATACTCCCACGCATTTGGTGACTTCACTAGTTTCTTTTATTTACTCTAATGATTGTTTTTGCAAGACCTCATCTTTACATTATCATTGCTTGGTGTATTCATCATCTCTTTGGAATTTTTATAGGACCTTCTAGACTTATTTTCGATCGAGAAGTTTGATTATTCACTCTTTTTCGTCACCCATGCAAATTTTATTCAGACAGATGCACACACACGCCTGTGCATAGGAAAACCCATGCGGCTGACAAAGAGCACAAAAAACCATTGTCATTTTCCTTTCCTAGGTGATTGGAAGCCTTTAGTGAATAGCCTTCACCTCTGTAATTTTTTTCCAATTAGTTTAGATTGCCTAGTTTCTTTACTAATCACTATTAGTAGAATAATTACATTATCTTTGCTTTTTATTTTCATTTCTCACATAGCTTAAATAAGGGGAAAAGTAAGTGGGCACATTCCACATATATTTTTCAATTTATTTTTCTATTTTTCGTAACTCACATAGCATAATTAGTAAAGTGGCTCATTATCCACAAATATTGTTACTAACCAAAGCATTGTTATTTCATTAGTTTTTTGGACTAGGACCAAGTGTTAATACAAAAAGGAAGCCCCTTGCGTCTTTTAGATGAACCTAGGCTTGCATATTTAAGATTTCTTGAAGCAATTGAGTTTTCCATCTCCCTTTAGGCACACATAGTGAAATAGGAAAAGAGTAAGTGGCCCTTATCCACACATTATTTCTTTTTCATGCAAGGAATAACCCAAACTTAATGTAATTAGAGGGTATTGTATAGGATCATCGAATATCCACACATTATCACACTTTGTATGTTCACGTTGCCACTTGCACACACATTACACATCACACACTAAGCTTCTATAAGCTTGGTACAAAAGGGAATCCAATTTTCGGAGCTTTTTGGAGTTAGTTTATTTTTTCTTACATTTTCACATCCTAGGTGAAGCAAGACTCCTAAAGGCAACCATAACTTGAACCAACTAAATTTCCCCACAGTGACCACAAAATAATTTATAGTTCAGGTTAGGACCATTGGGGGTAGGCATCCCATAAGCCGCAATGGTCATGTTACATCTTTGAAACATAGAAGTCAAATTTTAGGGTGCTTAAAATCCCTTCATCATCCCAAAGAAACGACTACCTGAGCACGTAAAAAACTTGATTCAGAGGGGGTTCGGCTTAGGTCTAGTGCATGCGGTACTGTTTGGGGCTACCTGACCCATCTAGTGCTTGGTACTAGCCATTGAATACCAAGAAGATAAATACTCGACTGCTCACGTGGGATGAAGGTATCTTAGTGGAAAAAAATAGGGCATCCTTTCCCTATAGGTGGAGGTGCAGGAAACACTAAAGCCTCATCTATTACCTTGGTTGATTCTTCGGTTGCTGGAAAGCGTCACCTATTCTCTCGGGACATTCCTCTAGTACCCATCAAAAGATATCTCCACAAGGCCCATTTACTTTGAGAGTTGTAAGGATGAATAGGTCTTCATAGGATCTTTTATCATACACGAAAACAAACGAAAACCATTTTTTGTTTTATTTATCACATAGCATAAGGGAAAGTAATCATTTTATTTTTCACTTTGTTTTATGTATATGATTTACTTGTTTTGATACTTATCTCCTTCCCTCATCACACGAAGTGATACACACTCTACCTGACACCATAGGGGACCCCAAATCTCCCCGTCTCTCTAGACATTTCAAAAACCTTCCCCCATTACCGAGAGGTGTGCAAGGTCTCTCGCCATTTAGGCAGAGAATACACCACACAACCACTATTATAGGATAATATTTTATCGGTGGAACCCTGATTGCGACCCTTCCTTGTCAAAACACTCCTTTCATTACCCCACGAGGGACTCCACATGCTACCCCTCAGGGAAGCCCACACACCACACCTCCAGAGATTCCACGTGGTACCCACTAGACTAACCCCTCTCACACTTCCCCACAGGGAACCCCTTTACATATAACTGTTAAAAAAATATTTTTTGGTGGCAAACAACTTCCAGGTCTAGTTTTTAGCTTCCTTAAATCTTCTCGATTTAAGTCAATTAACCAATGAACCTATTGCACATGGTCAGAATTGGCCACCCATGCCAACCAAACTACCTTTGGATGTTACAAAATTTGAAGGGAAACAAAGAGAAGATCTGAGAAACCATGTTATGAACTTTCACCTTTGATGTTTATCCAACAATATTACAAAATACAATATTCGCCTGCGACTATTTCAATGCACCCTCAGAGGGATCGCAATAAAATGGTACGTAGGCCAACCCTATGGGTCACATGGGAACTTCGGTTCCCTGGAAACAACATTCCTTACATTCTTCTAGCTCTTAGTTTGTCAAGGCTCATGATTGGAAGTTCTAATCCATTTCAAACAAACATCTGTTATGCACATATCAGACCACATTCATGAATGGTGGAACCTTCGTAGCTTGTGCAAGGTTCATTTGGAAGCAAAACTCCTCCTCAACTTGTTTTTGAGATCCCTCACCTCAGAAATCTCAAAATATGTGGCAAATTCATCCCCGTAAAATGAGGAATATGCTATCAGCAAAGCTTAGTAATTACATCTCATACACACATAATTCAGATACCTCTACCATGTCCTTTCAGATGCACCCCTCCTACAAACTTTTAAACCTGAGTTACTAGGCGCATATAGTGTTGTAGATAGGTTTATCGAGACCATAGCAAACAATAAAATAGGAAACACCTTCCAACACTCTAGAAATACATATAGTGGCCAACCATTTGGTGCCATGCTTGTAGAACCTCCACCACAAAACATAGGAAATTATCCCAATCAACCTACCCCTCTGCAGAACCCCGTTATGTAGGTTGGACCATACCCTCCCTTGCAGGGTATGCAATACCCCCCCACGCAGGGTAGCTAATACCCCCCCACATAGGGTAGCCAATATCCTCCCACATAGAGAAATACATATCCCCCCAAGGTCATGGAAGGAATTCCCACTTCGCAGAGAACATATGCTAACCAAGGATAGGGGAACCGATATTTCTATTTCCCAACACCTCAACAGAATAACCCACTAGCATAAACTAATACAGGGGTTAATTTTGTTCAACCTTCTCTCCCTCAACAAAAAAATCATTTAAAATCTAAACACAACTATCCCACCCAAAGCTGCTAATAAATAAGGAAAGAACAAGCCAAATGTAGAACCTATACAGGGGCAAACAATAAGAAACATCCTCCACGGGCACCAACTACGGGAAACCTCAATCAAAAACCAAACCAGGGACAAACTAATAATAACCCATAAAGGAAAAAAAAAGAACCCCAGTCTACAGACTAATCATGCTTGTGCCATTTTCAAGAAATACAGTCACTACACCCATCATTTCCCTCAACCCCTTGAGTTGAAGAGGATGAAAGATATCCTGAGTCGAACAGGATGAAAGATATTTGGGGGCAAGGTGAAAACCCCAATAAACTACAATAATGTAAATTCGTTTCCCCCTTCAAGGAGTGGTAAATACTTAGAAGGAACCCTCCCAAAAACACTGTCAAAATCTTCCTAGAGGAAGTTCCCAGGATGCCTCAAGTAGCAACATTTAAATGGCAAGGGAAGACATTCTCTTGTAGACACGAAATCAATATTAATAAACTCCACTAGAAACCAACCCTTCTACATTGACCACTATAGCACCTAGTAAACCTTTGAAAATCCCTTGACACCCCATAGAACCCATCCCAAAGATGGTCAAAGGGCCTTTATGACAAACAGGACATTACTCAAAGGCTTCTCACAACTACAACATAGTTAATGACTTAGCTCAATGTCCTTCAACCTTGTCAGCACTAGAAGTCTTGAAAAAATTCCCATCCCAATGAAAAGCCTTTCTTTTCGCATTAGGAGCAATTCATTGTGACAATTATCATTTACTAGATTTTTACTTTGATAATGCTACCCTGTGTCTTCGATCGATATTCACCTTCCAAATCTCAGTCACAATATGGAATATCACCATCCACCACCACATTGTCGATGAAGGATAATCCACATGCATTATGTCTATAACAGTTTGCAAAAAAATTGAATCTCTCGAAATCAAAGCATCTGACATCAACTCTCGGAGCATACGATGGGCACCCTTCTGCTCCCATAGGCCTATACCATGATTAGTACAACTTGCTGGTAAAATAGTGCTCATTGACATAGAAGTCTTGGACACATAATTGGATTACAATATCCTTCTTGGCTGAATTTACATCTATCAAATGAAGGCAGTGATATCTTTTGTATTCAGGATAATGATGTTCCTTCATAATGGGAACATTATTACGGTTGACCAACTCATGTACTATGAGAAGAAGGTACGCACCACCTCTGATGGTATGCTACCTTTCGTAGGATATTCCCGTGAGTTGATCACAACCTACATTGAATTAAAATCTAGACAATTTAAACAATCAACACTCCTCGGTACATACCTTGGAGACCCAGCTTTTCTAGAGGCCATTCTTGCATCCACAGGAGCCCTGGTGTGCATGATGAGTTCATAAAACACCCCTCAAGATCAGGAACTAGTTTGAGACACCGTCAACACTGTAGCTATCGATTCTATGTTCCTACCATATGTTATCACCCAAACACCCTTCTTATATCCTCGACCTGGTTTTGTCTCGCGCTAAGTCATGTCAACACTTACATCACCAAGTATGGAACTCACGATAATGGTATGGTATCTGGATCCTCAAGCTATGTCGACAAACTTAGGTATCACCTCGACAGGCATCAGTCATGTAGCCCCTCCTTAGAAAATCACCCCAAATTGAGAAATGGCTACATTAACACGAGTCGGTGCCAGCAAGAGGGATAAGAAAAAAGGCAAGAAGATGGAAGCTTGAAACCCTTCCTCATCCAGGATACCTCCACCATGTCCTTTGTGTGAAGTAGTTGGGCACCCTACCAACATGTTACCTTATTTAGAAGAGTTAAAAGCTCTTTTGCATGCCTCAAAAACTCTAGTGGCCCCACCTACACCTACTGGAGAAAATGCCACACCAGCTTGTAATAAGGTATTAGGAATGAACCATGCATGCATTATACATGTGGAGTACAGGTATTACACTCATCATTTCCCTGAAATCCCTCGATATTGATATGCATTAAGTGCATTCACCCAAGCCAATAACATGGCTCTATCACTTCTTGCCACACTAGTGGTGGATGATGGATCCAAAACCATCTTGTGTATTTTTGAGGAAGAAGCTTCGTGTTCATATTCCCCTAAAACCCATGGTCACACAACCTCCCACAATACAAGGAGGCAACCATAAGTAGTGAGACCTCAACATGCCTCCTACACTCTATGTGATGAACCAGACCATCTTATTAACTAATGTCCCAAGTTGCGGGCGTTTAAGAAATGGTACCTGCTCCTCAAGTTGTCCCTAACAATAGAACTAGGCGCAAATGCCATAGTTTCCACCTTTGTGCACGTAACCATCATACTCATATTTTCCCAACCCTTCCTTGATACTATGAAACATTTGCTTTTATGCGCCAATTCATCACTGATAACTCAACATCTGTCCAAACAAATACACGATCTCAAGGTAATTCCACGCCAGTAAGGGATGATGGATCTAGAACCATTTTTTTCGTGTTCAAAGAAGACACACCGCATGCAATTCATCTAGGCACACAACACCCTATTACCCCCTACCCCTAGTCAGAATCTAGAAGGAAGACAAAATGACCTCAAGTAGTATTGTCAAAACATCCCCACACATGTTCCCTATGCAACAGACCTGACCATATGGTCAATCAATGCCGAGAATTGAGAAAAATCAGAGATGTCTTTCACTTGTTGTTTCATATCCCTGCATATGGCATAGCTCATTTGCATCACTTTATCTGCCCCATCAACCCCACACTGAGACCAACCAATGCGGTCCCTGCCCTCTTAAAAAACACCTTACCTCCATCATCATCTAGGTCACCACTTTAATGGGGCATCCATCTCCATGTATTTACATCCCAAACCACCTTTACATTCTTTTGGAAAGTGTACAAATATTTTTTATGAAAAGGGTTCCCACCCATACTTTTATGTCTCATACACAACGATAGTCCCTAGTCGCCTTTGGTTAGATCTTGATGATCACTAGAACATTCATTAATCACTCATTCCTCCAGTTAGAACATGCTTATAATTACCCTCGATGTCCTACCAACTCTAGGGAAATCCCCCCCAGAAGAACTATTTTCACTGCTGCGACTCGTGTTACAGTTCCAACCTTGTTCATTGTCCATATCCCTTCATATTGTTAACTTTCATTATCATGCCTTGTTGACCCACCACATTAAAGCCATGTTTATCCTTCATCTTGATTACACGAATCAAAATTTTGAGCGGTTGGCGCTTATTATAGGATTGAAGTAGTACCTTGGATGCCCCCCCCCCCCTTTATGGGGCATCCTCGGGTGGCACAATGGGAATCACTATCACCCATTGATTTCATCAGTTTCCCTAACATTCGACACTAGCATAAGATTTTCATGTCAGGGTAGTATCGTACATTATGACCATTATAGTTCTCTCATTTAGACGAAGACCCATACATCATTTAGCACCTCATTCAGTAGTTCTTACATTTCGATGCATATGAGGTACCCAGAGTCAAAGACCTATGCATCCATGAGTGCCTCACTCAAGAGTGCTTCACTTTTTTATGCATGGGGGCACCTAGTTTAGGCTAACTTTTAGTAGATCCCTTGAGGGCATCAACAATTATCATCATCATCAATTAACATGTCAATCAACACAACCTTGACTTGACAAGAATACTTCCTGTATAATTGTAATAAATATTCAATAGTCATCATAACGATCATGGGACATGCTCGCCTCATATGGACAATTTTTAACAACATTCCTTCAGAGCATGGTTATCTTTCATCCTCAGTGAAGGTGTTTTCCCTACTCATCTCCGCAACAAGTTATTTTCTCTCTCAAGAAGTTGATCAGAATCTCAGTCAGAAAAGAAAAACGTGATGTATTTCAGCCATACGTTTGCCACTAACCTGATACATCAGGGGGAAACTATTAACACGAAAAAATTGTACACACATTTGTACAATTAATATGATGTCCAAAGTCGTCTAGCAGAACGTACGAGTTAAATTTTTCTAGTTGAATACATCACGAAATACAAAAATCAAAAGTTCGATGAAGGTCTTGATTATAAAATTTACCCACACGACCCATCTAAAGGCAAAAAAAACCGAATGCGTAGTTTTTCCATCGATAGTCGTGTGGTCAAAAGAAAATCTGACTCAGCAGTCCAAGATCACTTCACACACTTGAAAGATGGGATTCCCTGACATGTTCCAGTCAAGGATAGCCGATTTCAGGTCTTTGTGAAGATATGCAGCCCCCAAGGGATCCTCTTTTCCTACTCATAAGTCATTTTCTCATTAATGGACCAAGGGAGGGAAGAGGGATTCAAAATTCTATATAAACAGGCCATTAGAAGACCAAAAACAAGGCAATGTTATATTGGAAAAAATACTCTCTAGCAATCTTGCATTCCATTGTTGAGAAGAAGAAGTAGAGCATTGTTATGAAGACCAAATTGTTTCTCAACAATCCAACATTATAGTAGGAAGAGGATTTCACCATTGAGAGAGTCTTCATACTTCTTTGAGAGAGAGGGGAAGCTTGCAAAGAGATTGAGGAAAGGAACCTCCTTGTTGGGGATTTTTGAGCACCATAACTCAAAGAATTCCCTCCAAGTGTTTTAGTATTTACCAATTGTATCTCTTCTACATTCAACAGTCAATAAAGGGATCCCTTTTCCATTACTTCATTAACTTGTTTTCTTCGTCAAGAAATGTCTATGTGTTTGTTTCTTAGTCGTTAGTTTATGTCTATGTATGCATTTCCTTCACCAGTTACAATACTTTGTTTACTCATGCTTTTCCAGTAACAACAATCAACTATATGTCTTTTCTTTGCAGGGAACAACCAACTGCTAAGAAGGTGTTTTTTGGTACCCTATAGCAACAAATACACTACCATATATTTGGCATCCAATTTATGTGGAATTAAAAAAAAATAAAAATAAAAATAAATAATAAATAATAAAAAAACCTCCCAATGTCAAAATTTGAAAAATCTGCATACACATTGATTTGATGTTTTGGTCTCTTCATGATTTCGTTTCAATGCATCCTCAACCCTTTGTAAGCAATCCATTTTCATCCATTTGAACTGTGCATCTTATTCATATAGGAAGCTTTTGGTTTTGGAACGTTTTTGGAAAGCCAACATTGGAAATTTTTCAATCATAACAAAATCTGAAACCTATGGATGACCTACATAAACTGTGCAAATAGATTGAAAATAGAAGCTTAAGACATGCTGAAGTCACCAATACTCAGAGAAAATACTGAGCTCATGATCTCCATTGTAAGCCTCACAAACTTCTTTGAATTCTTGGTTATTGGCAATTCGCTCATTGACCATATTTGTTGTTGACTGTATATGAAAACACTCTTCCTTTGAATTCGATTTTACATAGCATTCCACACAGAATGTGTAGACAAATGGATTAATTCTAACTCTACCTGATATTGCCTTCACTTTGGCTCTAAAATAAATGGAAAGCACATTCAAATCAACAAATTATATGACAAGATCAAATTCATCAACCAATAACTTCTCAGGAGTCTAGCGTAATCATCGACTTAGAGTTTTGGGATAATCGATTTATAATTCCTCGATCAAATTATTCTGAGAGTACACCTCTGTTTGAAGTGATGTTGTACCGAAGGAAGGGAAGAAAAACCAGTCAAGCCAAAAACCAAACCATCTTATGCTACAGTAGTTGTTTCTGTCGTAGATGAAGCAGCTATTCTCTATACTAAAAATTGCAAAACTACCCATAGCTCAGACTTAGTTTGTTTCTACGAAAACAGGGGATAATTACTGTAGAAAATCTTCACTCGCTTCCACTGGTTTACTGTAGATATTGCAAACACATTTTCCACAACAATTCATAAAATGCAGAACAGTAAAAAAACATTAACTCAGAAAAACGTAAACAGAGAAAAACGTCTAACTTCAAATGCATGATTTGGCCAAACAGAGGCGAATTTGAAAAAAACAACATGGGTTTTTTTGTCAGCAGGGTTAACTAGATAACCCAGAAATCGTTTTAAGATATTTGTGGCGGTCTAGAAGAAATCCTCAGTTCTTTGGAGCCTCTTTTTGTCTGCCGCGTGTGAAAAAAACAATGTTTTTTTTAACAGTTGCGGCCATATTTCGATTTCCTTAAGAAATCCGCTCAGATCCGATTTCCTTGGTTGCTAGGTCATCCACCGTGTCACTGAATATGTGAGGAAAAAATATTTTTCATTAAATGAACAAGGATTTTGAACACGGCAGGCCATAGTTGTTTGAAGAAACACGACTCTATGTCATTAAAATCCATGAAGTTACTGCCACCCGTCTGTACCTGTTCCGTTACTTCTGGTTAAATGTTGGGAGAAAATGGAACAAGGAAAACAACGTTTATACGCATGCTTACTTATTGAAACCAGATCTCGTAGACAATACAGATGTGGAGAATCCTGAATCCAATATGCCATACAAACTGCAGAAGATCAACTGAAGTTTTAGTCAACTGTTAGGCATTTATTGCACAAAAAAAAAAAAATGTGATTCATATACGCACTCTCAATTCACATCTGATGTCATAAAACCACTTCAGATTGAACAATTAATGTAATAAATATTTCTGGTAGAAAATTACAGAGAGTTGCAAATGCCTACATGGATTCAAAACAATGTAATGTTGCAGCATGAAGCTGCACAAATAGTCCAGTCCTTGCTCAGGCTAGACAACGATGTTATTGTCAAGCATGACCTTGGTATCCTTGATTATTTATCAGAATTTATCTTCTGTTTGTATGCGAAGCCTGGGACTTATTGTGTAGTAACATTGGCATTTTCAGTTAGAGAAGGGATCAATATCATTTTGATTAGTTTTGTTTCAACTCCATTTTAAAGATGAATCACTCACTTTTAAGGTTGCAGAAACTCCACAAGAAAGTGCGGAAGAGATAAAAAGCTATGCACGACATAAGTATCCAAAATATGCATAAAACTGATGGTTGACTGTTTTAGCCAGTTTCCGCAACTGATTCAACTTTCCGCAGCTGGTTCAACTTTTCGCAGTTGTTTTTGTTAAACTCTAGGTTGCAGGTGTCATCAGGCAAAACAAGCCACATGGGTAGCTGGGAAAATGTCAGTATATGGATGGTGTCCTATTCATTTGATCCAATTCGATGAAAAATACCTCGGTCAAAGGGAAGTCAAGTTGTGTGTTATCACTAAGTCGCCACACTGAGTCGTCACACTAAGTCGCCACACTAAGTCGTTGCATGTCAAAAAAAATAATGAATCAATGAAATGAATAAGTTATTTTCTCACTTTTCTGAAGGTATTGATTAATTTTGGACTGATGATGAAAGATGAATGGATAATTTTATATTTAATATTTTTAGCTACAGAAACCGTGCACATTCTACGACTGAAGTCCAACTCCGCAAACTGAAAAGAAACCTCGTTGTTCAAATCAGCCTAACTTTTTCATACTAAATCAGATTTTGATGATTTAAGCACCATTGGAAAGATCTCAACAAAATCCAACAATGAGAAACCCATCATTAGAGTTTGAAATGGAAAATAATGAAAAAAATTGCTGGAAAAAAAAAAAAAAAAAAAAAAAAAAAAAAAAATCAACTTGGGGCACCAATTCCAAAGCAGGTATAAATTCTTTTGAGTTTTCCTTTGAAGACTTGTTTCATTAATACAAATTCTTAGTTTTGTGTGTAAATATCATAACTAGAGAGATTGGTCACTTCTCTCCTTTGATAACCTTACATTCCATTGCAGAAGAAGTATTAGTTTTTTTTGCAGGTTTTAGGAGGAAGGACAAATAACTACAAGAGAATGGTGTCTCTCTAAGAGATCAATTTGTTTCATAAGAGGATGATCAGCAACAAAAATGAAATATTCTGATGCAAAATCAGATCCAAACACTTGAAAAACTTTCAGATACTATTGTCTCCATCACATCCATACTTCATAATACACCACTCACCTCATTTCACTTCATACTTTCCATTTACATTCATATACACTTTCCATCTCTTTTTGTCTATTCATAATCCACAAATAAAAGCAAGAGGCTCATTCACATGCTTATTTCCCATTGCCATTTCTGTTCTCCATTGTCATCTTCCATTTTCTGTCATTTTCATTCCACAAATAAGCCTTGCTTCAATGCAAATTATTGAGTCCATAGTCCTTTGAGTCTAAGTTCTTTGTAAAAACACCTTGAGGCTTGCATGCCTTAATGGCAAGTTCTCATGCTGACAAAAAATGGGAATACATTAATGTCCCTTGTTCGTCAGATCTTCTAGGTGACTCGACATCGGCAAAATCATTTGTACCTAGCAAGATGTGTTTGGGCATCTTGACTCTCATTGTCATCAATGGTGAGAGTTCTCGTATTGACTAGTGGCATCCATTAATGGTCACTAAGCCAAAAATTTCCTACTATGTTCGACATCAGAACATCTTTTCACATAGTAGGAATTGTGCCAACGAGTTTTGAAGACATGAAGACTATTATTTTCAACATTTTGGAGCAGATTCAACAAGTTTTAGTAGAAGCAATAAAAAGTCATCTTATCTCTTTATCCATGACTCCTGTTGTTCAACCATTTGAAGAAGAATATGACCAGAATTTTGCAGCCACCACACAAACAACTCATCCATTCCAAAGGGTAAGTGAAGGTACGCCATTTTCTAACTTTTGACCATAGAATTCCATAAAAAGCTAGAATGATAATTGTTGGAAAAACATTTCTCTTCCTCATTTCATAAAATTGCTAATACCATCAGTTGGGGGGGGGGATACATTCATACTCATATCTTGCCATGTCCATATAATATTCAGAAGCCCACATGCTTCCAACATATATTAACTATTACATTGTTATTATGAGCATATAATGGCTTTTCTTCAAGAAGTGCTTAAAGGATAAATTGGATATAAACAAAATCATAGTTGTCACATAAGAACCAACCATCATGCAATCCAATAAAGATATACTCTGCAACAATAATCAAATTATCATTATGCAAAGTTCAAAGATCAAAATAGAATGCAAAAAAAAAAAAATTGGTTATAACACAAGAACCAACCATGTTGCAATTCAAGTAAAACACTTCGCAGAAATATGAAGTTATCAAATGATATCATGCAAAATTAAGCCAAAGCTCAAGGATCAAAAGAGTTAATGTAATATATATTGCATGAGGACATGCAATAGCTTCAGTTGGGGGGTATGTTGAGTCTTGAAAATGTCATTCATTTCCATTACACTTTCACTATTATATCCATTATATCACCTCCATTTCACTACTATGTCACCACATTCATCCCACTTTCATTATCATTGGGCCACATTTATGTTTTTCCAATCTTTATTAATTCTAAGCCTTTTAAGTGAATTTATGGTTAAAAATTAGGAAATAATGTGCATATGCTTATACCTAACAAATGGGTTGAGATTGTTGACATGTGTAGGTTGATAGGAGGCTTCTAGAAGACCCTTATGTGGCACTCTAAAGCCAAATTCGAATTTGAGTGGAAAGAATCATGAGATCATGAGGATATGTGTCACATCTCCTAATTGTATTGTAACTCTAAGAAGACATGTGTCTTATCAGTTCCTATTTTGATTAGGATTCTAGAGGTAGAGGGAGAGATTCATGGACTCTCATTAATGAAATGACTTCTCATCTTTTTGTATAAATAGGAGATCTCTCTCCTTCATTTGTTAGCTTAGCTTATTAGTCTCAGCTTGTAAGCTTAGTTTTTGGAGTTCTTTAGCTTGGAGCTTGTAGTTCTTCCTTGATGGCTTTTGAAAGCTTTAGAGAGCTTTGTTGTACTTTGTAATTTTGAAGAATTTGAATAAAGCTTTGATGTTCTCAACATGGAAGGAGATGTGAAGTAGATGTCATGGAGCATATTAGAATGTAAGGTAGAGTAGATTTCATTTTGTAATTTTACTTTGATTTTATTATGTCATTTGATTGCTTTCAAGTTTGATAGATTAGATTTTTCGTTCATGCAATTTTAAGTCATGCAAGTGTGTTCAACCCGTCGATTGTAGATTAGTAATGCACATAGCTTTTTAATGACTAATGACATGATGGAATTATCTTGTCCTTCTGCTGATTTATTTTCTTAGTTCTAATTCCAGCACTGTTTATTTCTTTTAGTTTTTTTTTGTTCATTTACTTTTCTGCAAGATAGATATTAGACTACTCATGTCATTTTCAGTTACCTCCTATAGCCAGAGTGAGTCGAATGGTGAGGGATTGAAGTATGAATGCGTAGTTTGATATTAGATTATTTTTTTGCAAGTTAGTGATTAGATTACTCATGTCATTTTTAGTTACTTCCTATAGCCAGAGCGAGTCGAATGGTGAGGGATTGAAGTATGAATGCGTAGTTTGATCTTAGTTTCATTTTATGCAATTTAGATATCAGATTACTCAATTTGTTTATAATTACCTCCTATAGCCAGAGCGAGTCGAATGGTGAGGGGTCAAAATATGAGTTGATGTAATATGATTTAGTTTACTTTGCTTACAATTTTTGAATTGCTTTAAGTTCAGTTTTCTTTTTATACAACAGCAAGGATACTGGGTTTCATAGTCACTAGCTCACTGTTTGGTTTAATTAAAATTTAGGTACATTTTTATTTTCTCTTAGTAATTGATTTCATCATTAAAAATTTGAAAACCTTTTTGAAAACTTTGATTAGGATTTCCATTTGCATTAGACACTTTAGGAAACCAACAAGAACAAAACCCCAAAAACAACATAAACTATAAAACAACGAAGTAAGAAAAATGTTAACTAAGCACATATGGTGCACCACACTTCATCAGTTTACGATACCCGGATTGATAATTTATGTAGAGAAATTTAAGACGTTAAATTGACTAGACAAGTTGCCATCAAAGGGTCCCACCCTTCTCAAAAGGTGAGAAATGTCAGAAGTTTCCTAGGCTTAGCTAGATATTACAGAAGATTCATTAAAGATTTTAGTAAGTTAGCCTCTTTGTTGTTTGGTCTTTTAGGAAAAGATGTCGAGTACATATGGTCTGAAAACTGTCAAGAAGCCTTAGATACCTTGAAAAACAAACTTGTGACTGCCCCAATTTTGAGAGGCCCAAACTGGGCCCTACCTTTCCACATTCACACAGATGCCTCAAACAAAGAAATAGGAGTGGCCTTAGGACAAATTTATGAAAAGTTAGCTTATGCCATATACTTTATAAGAAAAAATTTGTCAAAGGCAGAGTTAAACTACACGGTGACTGAGAAAAACTCCTAGTTGTGGTGCATTCCTTAAACAAATTCAGACATTATATCACAGGCTATCAAACCTTTGTGCACACTGATCATGCTGCAATTAGATATTTAATGAAAAAACCAGATGTAAATGCTCACATTATTAGATGGTTGCTTTTACTGTAGCAGTTTGATTTGACCATTGTTGATAATCCTGATAAAGAAAATGTTGTTGCTAACTTTTTGTCTAGAGTAAATTTGCCTGCAGATTAAGAAGGAATGGTAGATGATCAAATTCCAGATGAACACCTATTTTCTATCTCAATACTCTCTTCATGGTTTGTTGATATAGAAAACTACTTGGTTTCAGCACAGTTTCCACCACATCTATCCTCAAAGGAGAAGAGCAAGATCATAAGGAAAAGTGCCCCTTTCACCTGGATTGGGGGAAATCTCTTCAAACTTGGTCCAAATCAGATCTTGAGAAGATGTGTCATGGAGGAGGAATTTTTTGAAATTCTCCTAACCTGTCATGATGGGCTTTGTGGAGGCCATTTTGTAGCAATGAGGACTGCCTTCAAAGTATTGTAAGCAGGCTGCTATTGGCCCACTCTTTATCAAGATGTGAGGAGATACACCAGCCAATGTGATCGGTGTCAAAGGATGGGGAAACCTACTCCAAAGGATGAGATTCCCATGCAACCTTAAGTGACCTTTGAGCCATTTGAGAAGTGGGGCATGGACTTTGTGGGTCCTATCAACCCTCCTTCAAAACAGAAGTAATACATCATTGTGTGCACCAATTATCTGACAGAATGGGTAGAAAAAAAAGCAATCAAAGCAACATCAGAGGAAAAAGTAGTTGAGTTTTTGAGAGAAAACATATTCTATAAGCTTAGGTATCCAAGAGAACTGGTCACAGATCAAGGTAGTCAGTTCACTTCAAATTTGATTGAAGACCTGCTCAGACATCATAAAATCAAGCATAGGTCTTTCACCCCTTAGCATCCATAAGCCAATGGGTAGGTGGAAGTCACTAACATAGCTTTGGAAAATTCTGACCAAGGTAGTGAGCAGCAGCAGAAAATATTAGGTGGATAGATTAGTTGAGGCCACCTGGGCCTACAACACAACATGGAAGATGACCACAGGGTTCACACCCTATGAACTAGTCTATGGGAAGAAGGATTTGATATCAATAAAATTTGAATACAATACACTAAGGATGGTAGCTTAGTTGGAACTAGACCTTAGCCATGCAAAAAAGGAAAGACTACTCTAGCTCAATGGATTGGATGAACAAAGATTGCAGGCCCTCCTCCACACAGAGGTAGTTTAGCTTCAGAGGAAGATATGGAATGATAAAAATATCAAGGAGAAGCAGTTCCAAGAGGGAGATTGGGCACTGTTCTATGATTCAAGGCATAAATACTTCAAGGGAAAGATGAGGACAATATGGCTGGGACCCTACACTATGGAAAAATGCAACGATAATGGTTCAGTTCTGATCAGAACCATTAATGAGGAAGCCATCCCCATGCTTGTCAATGGACATAGGTTGAAAATTTACAAGAAGCCCCTCTCCAAGCGAGAGTTCATTAAAGATCTAAATAAAACAATTATTGTAGTGGGGCATGTATCAGCCTCCACACATTGAAGAAACAGAGAAGAAAAAAGAAAAATAATAAGGACTCAAGTGAAAACCTCCATGAGGCACTTGAGTCCCATCATTGGGTTGAAAACCTCTTCTGAGGTGGCCTAGTGATGCAAAACAAAGGGAGAAAAGAAAAAGAGAATAAGATCCCTGGCTGAAAACCTCCCTTGGAGGTGCCCAGGGCACACAATCAGGGTGAAAACCTCCTTGAGGCGCCCTAGTTGTCTTTCAAAAAAACAAATAAACAAAGAAAAGAAGAAAAAGAAAATTGAATTTTAATGTGCACTACAGGTTGTAGGAGGACCACAGGGAGCAAGGGAAGATGCCACAAAGCCTATTTCATCTCGTCCACACTCTTCTCCATCATTTCTGACCTTTCTTCCACCCCACTGTGTTCTTTTTTTCGGAAATTGTGTGTTGTACAAGAGGCCTTGTGTTTTCTACAGGAGGCTCATGTAGAAATCACCGAGAGCTAGAAATGGTTCAAAAGCAGTACTGAGGGGCTGGGAAGCTTCATGGAGAGCATGTAAACCCTCCTACAACTATCTACCCTCCTTGCCATCCACCCCACACCCGCATCACATCATCATCATCATTTTTTCCCTTCTTATTACACGGAAACATAGAAACCAATTTAAAAAAAAAAAAACAAAAAATAAAGGGAGCAACACCTCAAATCTCACCTGCATCTTACCAAGTACCTCTCCATCTCCATCAGCATCTCTGGCATCATCCTCACTGCTCCCAACACAAAAATCAGCTAAAATTTTAAAGGGAGAAGCAACCACAGGAGCTCCTGTAGGAATTCTTGTAGCAACTGATCCCATTAAAATCAAGCCACAATAGCAAAAGAAGTGCAACCATGGGATTGAAGGAGACATCTGAAGCTAGATCCACCCAAAGGATACTTACACAAAACAACCAACCACACATTAGAAAGTAGAAAGCATGCTGCAAAGGAAATATAGGCATGCAACAAAGGAAATACAAGCATGTAGCAACAAAAGGAGCCAAAATGCCTCACAACACATACATTTGACTCACACGTAAGTGACTAACCCGCTCCTCTATTGCATTGGTGTAATTGAAAAATATGCATAAGAGAATGAGATGGTTAGGGTTGAAGGAGAAAAGGTGGCCAGTTAACTGGCCACCCTCATCCAGTTGACCGCACTCATCCGGAGTTGCCACCACACGTCCATGTAGTCAAACTTAGAGAAAAATCCCAAGGACAGGTAGTGGAGGGTTTGCAAACTCCGATGCAATGATGGGAGGTGATTGTGGGAAGAAAGAATGATGACAAGCCCAGTGGGGACCAATGGTCCAAATATGGCAACATACATTTTTTTCCAGCTCACCCCTGCATCGAAAATATCTAAAAGAAGAAATAAGTACTCCTCCTCGAAACTCCTTCACCACCTTTTCTTTTATTTCATCCTCATTCTCTTAGCTGTAGCAAGCTCATTGTCACCCCCATAGCCTCGAAACCATTTTTCTCCATCGATTTCATCCATCCTCCTGATATCGACGTTCTATAGGAGCACTTACAGGTTCTACAGGAGCACCTACAAGTAGTTCTACGGGAGGGGCGGTACGTTGTTTTTAAGGAGAAAACACAAGGTTTTTGCTCGATTTCTAGCTTGAGGAGGTAGGTTCTATGCATACCCACCTTGATTATCAATATGTTCAAGGAATGATATAATTTTAAGGAGGAATTGAGTCCATAGAAGAAGAGGAATTACATAAAAATTTTCTACCTGTTTTCTTAAAAAACACAGTTTTTCTCTGTTTTCTTATTTTCTACAAAATTCTTGTCTCCATCATTTGGTGTTCAAAAGGGGTATAAGCAAAATGACAGGGGGATTCATGAGGAAGGAGCCCACAAATTCAACTAGGTTCCATGAACATCCCCAGGTAGTAGCCATATTCACCAAAGCAAATTGGATGCCATTTTTGAGAAATTCTGAGGGTTTGATGAAGAAACTGCTCAGGAATTTGCCCTTTCTTTAGTCCCTCACTCAAGGACCCATTCCACTGTTACTTTTAGAGGTCTCTCCATGGAAATCACCCCAGAATTTATTAATAGGGTTACCATCCTTCCTCTTGGATTACCTTGGAGCAAAGATGAAAAGCCAATTGGACAGTCTACTAAGAAAAACTTCTTCCAAAACAATGAACATCTTGCAGAAGACAAAAATGGCATTAGAAGGACAAGCATACCCTACCCTTGGGATGAGGTCAGTTACCAAATCATCAAATATATTTCGTGTGAAGGGAGGTATAACATAGTCTATGGCTACCACTTTAGACTTCTCCATGAATTGAGATATGGCATGGACATTCCAACACCCCAGAAACTCAGCATCACCTATTTTCTCCTGCAGTCCCTCATAGACTCCAGCATTTAGTTGAAGGCAGGAGGTCCAGATCAGCTGGCTCACCATGGGTTAATTAAAATGTTAGTGGAATAATCCCTCCATACCTTCACAATCCCCATAGCATGGGTGATTTTCTGAAACATGATAGCAGAAGATGACATAAAGGCCCTCACATATGATATCAGTTCTTCTGATAGCGGGGAGGAGGAGTAGCAAGGGGGAGAAGGGTAAGAAACTGAGGAACAAGAAGGGGAGAAGGAAGAAACCAAAACTAAAACAAAAGAAACCAAAACAGAATAGGAGGAAAAAAAACCAATAGAGACAAAGAAAAATCCAGATTGAGGAGAAAAAGGGGCAGAAAAGACCGAGGTGTCTCCTGAGACCCTAGAAAGAGAAGCAATAACTGCTCTCATTGCCCTCAACACCCCAATTAAACCAAAACAAAAGAGGAAGATGCATAACTCAATGTATTTCAGGGCTAGGAAGAGCACAAGGATCAAACAAGGGAAACCCCAACTTTGTTCTAAAGTGCCCATTGTTATTGAAGATTAACCTCTGCCCAAGGGAAGGAATCCCTTTCCAAGGCACCTATCACTTACGAAAGGGGGACTCCTAGATCTCCACATGGAAGGAAAAATTATAACTATAGGACTCAAAAACAATCTTAAAGGAGGCACAAACTATTCTACGAGAGACCCTGTCACGACTACAGGAGACCAAAAAACTTGAAAAAAGACTAGAAGGACAGTCACAGGGGAAGGAGGAAGCAATAGAGGCTCAAGAACTTGACCCCCAATCTAGTTTGGGATCTTACTATAATCTTCTTGAGGGGGAAGAATCATTCCATAGAAATTTGCGATCCCACTTTTCTTTGAGTTGGAGAAAGAAAGAATAAGAAGCCATAGGTGGATGCAAATCACCAAATCCAAGGAAGTTGAGGATATTGGCCATATGGAGAATCAACTCAGAGAAATGGGTAGAGAACTAAGTGCTATCAGACATAGGGAAGAAATCACAAGAACTCACCTTCAAATAGAAAATGAATTGCTAAAAAGATAACTACAAGAAAAAGAGACACAATTGGCATGCATGGCTAGCTGGTCCATGGAGGCACTGCAATGCAGAACACCAACAAAATCATACGGATTATACCTCAAGGACCAATGGTTGCAGTTTCAGATAAAGACTTTGGCACAGAGAGGCACAATGCCTTTCCAATATTACAGATAATTTATAGACCTATGTGACCAAATTTCATCAGAAGACAAGGCAAAAATAACAAAATTCTATTTGCATAACATGGCCCTCACAGACATGAATGCGTGGGACCCCAATGCTATGTTAGGGGACCTGCAACTAATGGCCATGGCATCATGAGGAGTTAAGGGGAGTAGAAATAAGAAAGTTGATGATAAAGGAGTAGAATGAGCCCTTAATGATTAGAGATGAGCCATCAGAGCCCATGGCTCTCATCAGCACACACCAACTGCTTGCAAATAATCCCCAAATTGCCCCTAAGTATATTAATGATCAGGCTCAAGCCATTGCACATTTTGAGGATATGGAAAGATTACTTGGGGATGAATGTATTCATGCTTGTATGAGGAGATGGAACACCTACCACATAGTTTGCAGATCAGGGAGTATCACTTCCCAACAAGGATGAAAGAAGCATTAAGGAGAGTGCCACTATACAAGCGCTCTATGCAGAATTTGAAGGTCAATTGGATTGGCCTCAAATTGAGTCTCCCACTGCTACTAGGCATGCTAGAAGGTATAAAAGAGGAAGAAGAGCAACATCAGTGGGAAGAGGTGGATAGAAAGGCACGATTCCATGATAGAGAAGAGGAGCTCACATCAGAAGCATGGGATGTCAGGGAGGCCATCAGGGCCATCAAAGATGAGGAGATGGACTAAGTTGCTCAGAGGATGAGCAAAACCTTCAGTAGGGGTGATGATGAGCCCCATAAATGGGTAATTATATGGGCTCATTTTGCCTCCTAACATAGTTTAATCAACCATTCTCTTAGCTTATTGCATGTTTTTTTATTATATTTATGCTTATGGAGTGAATTGGGTTGGTTATGCTGCCATGGAGTCTAATATGTGTTTAATGTAGATTTTTGTTGAATTTTGAAGACAAAGTCAAATATTTAATGGACAATTGGCATTAATAATTTTAAGTGGACAAAGGAGAGAATTTATAGGAGCGTATCCCCCTCATTTATGACTCCCCACTTTGAATTCTCCTTCATGCAGCTTGGAGCATAAACAACCAAATCAATGCACCAGGAGGCAGCCGAGAAAGTGGAGGATAAATTATGTTTATATTGAGTTTTGGAAGCCAAGATTCCCTAATTTTAAGGAAGCTATTGGGAGCTTCAATTGTATAAGTAGAAAGGCCTAGGGCCTCATTAGGAAGTTAGTCAAATTTTCGACTTTTTGTTGCAGCATTGCTCTGCTCAACTTCGAGCTTACTTTTGTTGACAGTTTCATGTAATCCTATTATTATTTTGATAATAAAGATGAGATCATTTTTGAGCTAGCACTGAGTTACCTCAGAGGGATGAAGCTCTTGTGTTAGGGCCCAATCCAAGAAACCAAGCTCCTCTTGTTGTATTTATATGCTTTGTTTCAGTTTATGGATTAGTTGCTGTTAAATAAATTTCTTTCTTGGTTAAGAATAGGTTGCTTTTGGTAATTTAGAAGGTTGTTTCCATTTGAGTTTTCTATAGTAGGTTGAACAATGATAGAAAGAAGATACAAAAAGGCCATCAACAGAGCCTTCTTCTCCCTTCCTCCCTCTGGGACCATGAACTTAGGCCAAGACCCTCTTGCTTCCACAGAAAACATAGATTTGCCTTCTCCATAAGATTTCTAGTGTTGCAGTTTGTTAGAAGGTTAATGCTTTGTTTTAGATCTCTCTCACCATGCTCATTTCTATATTGCAATAAGATTCCTTCCATGCTTTCTCTCATTATATAATTTCTTAGCATTTCTTTCCATAGCTCATAATCTAGATTAGCTTGATGCAAATTATGCTTTTTGATGTAATTAGTTTCCTTGCTTGCTTGATCTCCTTGTTTGATTTTCAGGTCCTTTTGCAGTAAATCTCTTCTCATAGCAAGTCAGCCTACCAGCAATCACATTCTCTCCCTGATCTATGCACTATAGGTCGCCCAAAGTTCACCTCAAATCTGCCTTAGTTTTCTGCGTTTTTCCATAGGATTTCTTCCTCTCTCCCGACCATCTTTTCCTCTCCTAGCAATCCTTGGTGACCCCTAGGCACCATAACACATCATCCCAGCCTTCAAATATCCTTTCCACCCACTCTCACACCTTCAAAACCTTCAAAAATGTTCTTGGCATCCTCCTGTAGACCTCTTGTAGACCTCCTGTAGATCCCCTGCGGCCTCCTGTAGATTTTCCTGTAGGCTTTTTTTGAAGTCTGATTGTACGAAAAGGCTCCAAAAGGCCACCTAATACCTCCTAGGACCCATCCTCACCATTACATCTTCTTAAGTCCTAAAATCACCCCCAATTGCCACCTAATTGGTGTCACATTCACAATCAAATAAATTACATGCATGACAATTTCACATAAAAATACATAAAAATCCAAAAATATGGTTTTTGTTCATTTACTTATAGAAGTAGCTTGAGTAGATGTTTTTTACTTCCTGAGTAGGTAATGACATTCATTTCATGGTTTTTCATCTCTCTTTCTACAAAATTAGGATTAGTTGGTTAAGTAGGGTTTGCTAGGTTTACTTTACATTCTAGTCTTCTTTTCCTTTCTGCAAGTAGAGTAGCCTCTGTAGAAGTTGGCTTGAGCTCCTAGTGATCTTGCGCCAACTGACCAAGTGACAGCCTGTAGTAGGAACTAGTACTTGTGCATACAACACCGTCGCTTCCAAGTTTGTTGCGAATACTGGGTTGATAAAATTAAAGTAGGAAGCCGAGGAGTTGCAACATTATTGCTGCAATACTAGTGCTCACCAATAATTCAGATTGATCTTGCTAAAATACTTAGCCCCCTTGAGTTGGTTTAATAGGTCATCAATCCATGGGATTGGATACTTGTTCTTCACAGTGATTTTGTTTAGTGCCTAATCAATGCAAAACCTCCATGTCCCATCCTTCTTCTGTACAAGTACAATCAAGCTTCCACAAGGCAAGGAACTTGGTTGGATGTACCCTTTTTACATAAATTCCTGGATTTTCTACTTGATCTCTTCATTTTCGAGAATGGAACAGTGATATATCGTCCCGTTGGGTAGAGGTGCTCTAGGAGTCAGATCGATTGAATGCTTGACCTGATAATGCAAGGGTACCCCTGTGGGTGAGGAGAAGATGTCATTGTGTTCTTCCATGACCGTATCCACCTACTTCTTGGGGGAACCCTTCCTGGGGGCCATGGATGTGGCTACGACCTTCTCCTTAATTTGAGATTGAATCAGAAAGAAAAAAAATTTCCCAGTCTAGGAGATTACCTTACTGCATTACTTAGTAGAGATCAAAGAGATGGTAGTAGGTGGGGCTACCTCTGTTATCCTATATAACTTAGTACCCAAATAAATAATAACAGAGCGAGGTATAAAATCATATACCTTATGCTTCTTCCATAAGTATGGTTGTCCTAATAATACATCAAAAACTTCAAGAGGAGAAACATCACACAATACCTCATCCGCGAAGGGCTTGATGGTGCAGGGAAGGTGACATTGCTGGCTAACGCATAGATCTTATCCTTGGTGAAGTCACTTGATGTTGTACGGATGCAGATGTGTTGTAGTTCGTAGGCTTAGCCACTTCATGACCTCTGCTGAAATGAGGTTCTTTTGGATTACATTGTCAACATTGAACTGCAACGGAGAACCCTTCAACCACATCTGTGAGTGGAATAGGCGCTCTCCCTCTTCTGGATCTTCAGGCTTAATATTCTAGATCTTGGTGGTAGCCATAGTGGCACTAGGCCCTGCATCAATAATCTGCTTCACTTTGTTATTCCCTTGTTATGGTTTGACTCAGAGTCAGAAAATGCATTAGAATCAAAAGCCTTCACTCAGCCACCAGTGACTGCTTGGCCTAACACTCACTTATGTTGTGAGTGGAGCTCCTATGGAACTCACACCACTTTCCCATGTCCTTCTTTGTCTTCATGCTATTATTCTTTTCTTGCGGCTTTGGCAGGTTATCCTTGGTTTCCCTACCTTGGCTTTGCCCTTTTCTCTCCGGTTTGGGGGTGCCTTTCTCTTGCTTCAGATTTGCGGATCCAAAGTCTCACTTTTTCTGTTTAAGCTTATGTTCAATCTTGACAGTGTATCGGTACACTGTGCTGAGTGAGGATATGTCTAGGAACTCCATCACATCCTGGATGTACCTATGTAGGCAGACGTATTACTTGAGTACCAAATGTTTCTCAAAATCCTTGATACCCAACTTTGTGTGAAGTGTATGAAAAACACTGGTAAAATTCGACACATCTTGGCCCCTTCCCTATCATACTGTGGTCCACTTTATGTATTTATCCTCATAGCTCTTGACAGGGTAATACTACTCCTTGATGGCATCCTGGAAAGAATCCCAAGTGGGTGTGGGAAAAAATAGTGAGGGCATACTTTCATCCTTATTCTCACAATAGTTTTTCCACCAGTCCTTGATGTTGGGGCAGATTTGAGAAAAGAAAAAGTAATATTTTCCTGAATGGAAAACTCATGAATAGAAAAATATCCTTCTAGCATATTTAACCATTTATCTATGGCATCCACATCTATCTAACCCTGAAATATGGGAATTTCAAAGTTAACTTATACCTTAAAGGGTGTGGCGCTTCCAAAGTAGTTATTGGAAGTAGATGTGTCACCCTTGGGTAGCTGCTGAAGGATATGAACAAAGTTGTCCATCATCGCATTCCTTTGTTGCTCAAGGGATTCTTCGGGAAATATTTTGAAAGGATCTCTTGCCCGATCATCTTTCTTTTCATCTGCCATGGGAGGTCATCGGGATTTGTGAGGTTGGTCTTATAAATGTTCAACCAGTTCAATCCCTAACTCTGTATATCCCAACCTTGTTAGGGATATCCAAAGAAAAATAAAGAAAGAGTAGACTGCTCTGACACCACTGATCCAAATTTAAACAGGAACACAATAAATTGCATATATAACCATAAATACAAATATGCAGCAGAAATAACACTTCATTTCATTAATATCAAATACTGAAATATTCTTACAAATAGAATGGAAAAAAGACTAGCTTGGACAATGGTAGCTTATATTTAAGAAGAGATGTGGTGTCTACATGCCTTTGAACTATGTTACAATGAGGCTCAAGGGCCTATTTATTATTGAAAAACATGAGAAAACCCTAACCAACCAAAATCCTAACACTAGGAGTTGTAATGACAAGAGTTTGTGGGCTCCAATGGGTAAGTTGGGTAGCCAACTTCCCCGGGTCATAACTTGGTCATATTATCTCCTTTTGGCGTGTATGATACCTTGTTGGAAAGGTATTTCTAGGTACTACACTATTTTCCATAGGACCATTCCTTTAGCTACAAGACTGTAGCGAACCTAAAAAAATGCCAGTTAGGTGGTGAAAACTGCTCCAGAAGTTGAGGACCTAAAAACTGCTAAAAATAGTTAATGTTGAAATAAACAAGGAAACAAATGAATCTAACTGGAGATCTAGGTGGGATAGGTGGGTGGCCACCAATATCCACTTGGATATATAATAATCACTAATATTTCGATATCTTGTTATTAAAAACATATTTTTCAATGAATAAATGTATTCAACACCTTAGAAAAATCATGATGCACTTGAATTTTTACATCATCAATAATTCAAATATGTAATTATAACAAGTTTTGACCAAATTTCCAATGGGAGGTCACAAGGTCAATTATCCTCGATGCCCTTGGGTTAGGCTCTGTGAATAAGCCATTGGGATGTGATCGCTTTAGGTCAATTTTGCTAGATATTTCTTCGGAAAAAGAAAAAAAATGACAAGATTTTAGGCAAAAATGAGTGGAAAATGTGCCTAGAAAATGACCAAGACATAGATTTTTTAAACTAAACTTATTGATACAAGAAAGAATAGTGACAAAATCCCACTTATCTCATCAATGGAATATATATAATTGAACCCAGATCCCAAGAATGTTCTTTGTTGCCTCAAGTTAATGAGCTTGAGAAACTATGTTTAGGGTTTGAGAACCAAATGTTTTCTTCCCATAGCCATGGTGCTTGAGCTCAAGAAGTTTTCATTTAGGGTTTAATACCCCTAATTAATTACCATGTTTAGGTCTTAAAACCCATTTCCATTAAACAAAACCTATTCATGGGACCCATATCACACTTGGATGGTAATGAACTTTGACCGTGGCCCTAATAACCATTCTTAGTATTTTCCTAGAACAAATTCCTATTTGGAGTCTATGTTGTTGTTTAATCATGGTGCCTGTTATCACTCCAGGAAAATCTCCTAGGTTGCAGCTTGGAGATGCCTATTAACATATAATCTTCAATATTGTTCTCAGAACTATTGGAATGGCTGAAGGTTTGGATCAATCCAGATAACCATTTCAACTCTATTTTTACTCAAGACATGCATGAACACCCTCAACTTTACAAGGCTTTAGACCACTAATGCTCAATAGTTTGTAGATTCAATGGATATATTGAGAATACCAACTGTACCAACAGATGCATTTATAAACACATAAGAATGGCTAGCTATAGGAAGTAAATGAAGCTTGCAAATATAATTTATCAACGCAGCAATAAGATGATAGTTATTTAGCATTAGACACAGAAGAAACATGAACAACCTGTTCAAGTGCAAGCTTAGAACAGAAGAGAAAATGGACATTGAACATATAACAACAAAAGAAGCTTATATTGCTAGAATGAAGATGAGGAGCTTGAGTAGCATAGTCTCTACAATCTCCATAAGTTGAACCCTTCATACATTTAACCTTCAACCATTTATAGGACTTTTACAATGCTCCTGAGCTCTCAAAGGCTCAGAGTGTCTTAATCTATCCCATTTGTTTTTTAACTATTTGAAGCCTTGACTAGGCAAGCATGGGCTCAGAGATTTCTTCTTCTAACATAAGAGTAATCACATTAGGGTAGTTTGTTGTGCTGTCTGGGAGCTCGCTCGCGCAAGAAATGCTCCATGATCGTTTTGTTTGTTTGGATGAGCTGCGCTGTCTGCTCCATGATCCCTTCTGTTTGTTTGGATGAGCTACACTGTCTGCTCCATGATCACTTCTGTTGTTTTCAATGAGCTACATTGTCACCTTTCCCCTTCCAGCCTTCTGTCTCACGGTCTCTGTTAGGTGATGGAATGGGTCCACGTTCCTTTTGAAATCATTTCAACTGATAACCATGATTATTTTTGTTTCATACAGAAAATGCTACAACTATGCAAATCCCACCCATCTCTATTCATTCGAACTTAAAAAGTCTTTAAACATGGCCTATTTCTCTACTAGGTTCGCCTTTGCAGTGATATCACATCTCCACCATTGATTTGGGAGCTCTAGATCCAATGGTTGTGATCCATTTTAGGTGGCTCTTTCATATGGTAGTTAACTGCCCGATGATGATGGTTTTCTCTCTCCTCAGCCTGGACATGTGGCAATCGTTGTATGGGATCGGGCAGAGCCCAACCAAAACCATTTATTGCCCATGGCCCGCATGAAATCCTACCTGTTTTGCGATTTCTTTTCTGTTTCAAAAATACATTAAAACATTGAAAATCATTAAAGAATGGCTTTGGCAGACCTGAAATATTATATTTTCATTCCTGAACCCTTTCGGGTGCATTCCTTATCGCATCAGCACTGCTCTAGTGTTCCCTTTGTATTTTATAAATATGTCAAAATGACGAATAATTCATTGAAAATGGCTTTCACGTGGACCTCAAATATTATGAAATAATATTTAGAATTACATTGGGTTTGGTTCATTAGGTCGCACCCATACATGTGCATAGGCCCCACTCCTTGATGTTTCTCCGATGCGACATAGCGATGCGATCTGATTGCAATCGCATATCGCCCAAGCCAGAGGTCTTTCCATATAACATGGCGTATGTCCCCATTGATTGCGATCCTGCGACGCAATGTAGGCTATCGATCTGCGTGCTTGATCGATGGTCCACATTGCATCGTTGATCACCATTGCTCTGCGCGCTTACTCCATCGGCTTGCCTCCGCCGATTGCGACCCGCCGATCCAATCATCAGAGATCGCTGATCAGGGGTGTGTTTCGACCAACCTTAAGTCCTCTGTGTTGGCCGATTGTGATTTTCTACTTAGATCTGGGCCGTTGATTGGCTAGATTTGATGGCTGCTATGCATTCGACTATGTATGCCTCTGATAAATGGTTTTTTCACTGTTTTCATGTGTTCTAGCCTCCCGATAGTGTTTTTCTGCACTTTTAAGGGCTCTTCTCCTACGCTGGTTTTCATCTTTGGCAGGGTTTTGGTGTCTTTTGAAGGGTTAAAGGGCATATTTGGATCCATTTTTAGGCCATTTGCCAACAAGGCTAATAGTGCCCATATCCCTTTTGTAGGCTAGGGATACCTTATAGGTGACACTTTGTATGGTGGTTAAGGGTACTTTCATTGCATTATATAGCCTATAGTTGTAAGGTTTATAAATGTTGTTTATGGTGCTTAAAGATAAGAAGCTTCATTTAGGGAACACAGATCTTCTTATCCTCTCCTAAGCTTGTTTAGACCTTGAGGCCTATTGCTTGTTCACAATTAACCTATTCATGATGGCGATGAAGACTAAGTTTAAGGAATTATGTCTAAACCCTAAAGCCTAAGTGTTTTCCTTCCTTAATTATGGTACTTGAGTTTAAGAAGATTCATTATAGTATTTCCCTCTTAACGTTTTTTGGTCTCAAGACCCATTTCTTTTTCTACATAGGAATGTGTGCACACTTTTAAGAACATATAACATGTATATGCCTTCTAAAATATATACACCTTATTATAAAAATACACTTATACCTTTATGGCATGGTACAAGGTGAGTAATGTGGAGACGTGAATGGATGTTTGAAAAATATTAAATTAATTCAAATAGAACCAAATATGTTTTTTTCAAACAACAAAAATTATATATTCATTATCAAGAATATATGCACTATTATTAATTACAATCGACTTCCTCAAGAGGATGGTGAATGCCCAAAAATATTGTTCATACCACTAGATTCATCCTCTTTATCATATCTCATTTCATTGTTCCAATTTTCAATGTTGTGTATCTTCTATTATACATATTTCCATTGGAAAAGAAAAGGCCAATCAAAATAGAGAAAAATGATAGGTAGAATTACATGTGGAATTCCATTGTGTCTATTTCCTATGCATTGCTAAATTCATGTATTCCAAAATGTTTATGAGAAGCTACATGGATTATTTGGAGAGTGCATCCTCCTCCTCATTGAGCTCTCTCAAGATATGGATGTAGGTGATCCATTTTAATGTTGTGCCAAGTTATTGATTTTACTTAAGAATTGGGTCCAAACCAATATTTTTAATAATGATCCTTCCATTTTCCTCCTCTTCAATAAATGTTCCAGAGTCCCCTAAGACCTGTATTATGGTGATGTTCTTCATTTTTTCCTATTTTTAAAAGGAGACAAAGCATAATAATTTTTTACTTGTCGTTTTGTACCTTTTGCAAGTGAGGATTTGTTGTAGAGAAAGTGGGTTTAATTGAAGTATATGGCTACCCCAACCCCGTAGAGAGGTAGGTTTCCTTAACAGGAACTGTAAAAAAAACCACACAATATTCATAATCAAGTTTAGTCATGCGAGGTGCTATCTCTAGCGTGGATTTTTGCTCGGACTTGAACTCTCTTGCCAATGCAATACTTTTTGTTGCACATGACTCAAGGGAAATAGTCTTATACTAGAAAAAAATTGCATTGTGGGCTTTTCTTATACTATTTATCAAGGTACATGGGAGGCATATATAGGAGTTTACAATTTTATCAAGGAGAAAAAACCTTATCAAACCCGCAAGTGAATTAGAGAGCCAACAAGCTTTTGGATTGAGGGAAGACTGTATGAGAGAATATACTTGTGTAACAAAGGAGCAATGTATAAAAAGGCGTGATGAAGATTCTTCATGTTAGAGGCACAATATGCCATGCTAGGTCCAAACCAGCTGCGAGGGATAAAAACCTCCTAGGTTAGGAGCTTGCTACTTAGGGAAAGCTAAGTGTATTT
Organism: Pinus taeda; assembly: GCA_000404065.3. Lineage (NCBI taxonomy): Eukaryota > Viridiplantae > Streptophyta > Pinopsida > Pinales > Pinaceae > Pinus > Pinus taeda. The sequence continues at coordinate 66,910 of APFE031582892.1, read as the reverse complement.
TTTTTCTTTTAAAGGGCACTAGTTTTGTAGAGGCTCTTCCACCACCATAATTTTATCCCTTTGAATTAATCTTCAACCCATGCCTTGTATTCGAGCTTAGCTATGAAAGCTCCATTAACTAGATTCTTTTTCCAACATAGAGTTAATAGTAATAAAATTTTGTGCTAACAAATTATTTATTTGTCCCATTCTCTTGCCAGATCCCTGTCCAGGCTAAGATTTTGGGCCAATTTCCAAGAATTGATGGCTATATCTTGTGGGATCCTTATGGAGGTTTCTGATAAACAAAAAATGTTTGCAACCTCCAAGTGATGTAGTAAGGGAGGAGAAAGTATAAACATGTCCTGGGACCCAAACCAAGGGTCCTTAACAATACATACCTAGGATATGTCGCTGACTTTCCATGCTATCCACTTTCCGATCATTGGAAAAGGCCATCATTGCTTTCCATATAATTGAGCCTTTGGAGTATTTGCAGGGTTATTTAATCGAGTCAATGATTGATATGTCTTTGAGATATTTTCTCATGATGACCTTGGTCTAGAGGGAATCACCAATGATCATTATCCAAAGATTCTTGCCAGCGATTTATTTAGAAAAGAGAAATAAGATTTTGAGGCCCCATCCTCCATATTTGTTTAGGGCTGCCAATTTAGTCCATCAAACCAATGATCATTATCCAAAGATTCTTGCCAGCAATTGATTTAGCAAAGAGAAATAAGATTTTGAGGCCCCATCCTCCATATTATTTTAGGGCTGCCAATTTAGTCCATCAAACCAGAGCTATGCCTCAAGTGGATCTCGAGTTTGTCCATGAATCGCTGAAATTACGCCTACTCATTTTGTTAATAATATGCTTAGGGATAATTTATATAAAAAACAATAACCAAGAGTTCTCTCTAGCAATATTCGTAAGAATGAGATGACCGCTGTAGCAGAGGAGACGTTGGGTCCAAATAGAAACAAGAGTTGGATTTTAGACTTCTGTGGTTTATACTTTCTGAGTTAGTAACCACAGAACCCACAGTAATACCCATATTTTGTCAACGTTTCAAATCCCAACATGGATCCATCATCAGGACTATTTTTGAATGTCGATAGTAAAAGAGCTAAAATGAGATTCAAATAGTTATGAGGTGAGCTGTTATAATTTAAGGAAACATGAAGGTTAGGTGCTTAATAATTAATATTATCTAAATATTTAAGTTTTTTTTATTAAATTGGGTTTTTTATTATTTTTGATGATAAATTAACAGTAAAAAAATAGTAGGTGAAATTCTAAGTAATATTTCTTATAATAATATATTTAATATAATAATAATTTAAAATAATTTGGTAAAATAATTTCTCATAATAATAAATTATAAATAATTTAAAATAAATTTATAAATAATAAATAAAATACGTAATTTAATGTTAAAAATAACGCACTACTGATTTATTATTATCTTATAATAATATTAAATAATATCAATATTAAAATAACTACTATTATTATAAATAACAATTTATTAAAATGAAAATATTAATGAGATTTATTAGGGGTAATTGGATTTATTCTTATTTCTATAAATAAATATAATACTAATAGTTTAAATTTTTTTAAATAAAATCACTGATATTTAATAATATTAATAATAGAAGATAATAAAATGATAAAATTAATACCTAGTAATAAATATTAAAAAAAATAACTTTTTAAATAAAAAAATAGTTATATATAAATATAAAAGTAATTCTGAAGAATTAGTAATATTTGAATTTATAGTCAGAATAATAATTAAAAATAGTAGTTAAATATATAATTTCCACTACTTAATTATTATTGATAATTTAATAGATTAATAAATTATTAATATTTAAATATTAATTATTAATGTTTTGAGATTGATTATTAGGAGTAACAGTAGTAATAAAGGTAACAAAACTAGATTTTTCTAAAATTACCTAATAGGAAAGGGAAGGGAGATAGTTACCTATTGAGAGTTAGACCTAGGATGTTTTGGAGGTCTTAATATCTCTCATTAAGGGAAACCAGCTACTGTTGATCTCGATGCCATTGTCCCTGTTGAGATTATGTGGGTGTTTCATAATCTCAAGAGCCTCTCTCATCTTTTGCCTATGATGATGTTCTTCTCTTATGACAATTGAAGCGTTTTCCACATAGAGATGGTGCTTGGTTTTACAGGAATGTTCTACCAGGGCTGGAGTACGAAACCTATCATTCCTAAGAGCTTCTACCTTCTTAAATAGTGAGCCCAAATCCGCATCCCAGTATTTGTTGGGTTTCATGGAAAACACCAAAAATAGAAAATAAA
>APFE031582892.1:52837-64059 GCA_000404065.3 Pinus taeda | reverse complement strand
CATAAATTGAATCTAAGATACTTCCATATGTCCTAATATTAAAAAGTTTGGTTAAAAAAATACTTGGTAATATTTGACGTTGGATTATGAATATTATTACTACATAGAAATGTAAATAAGTTTTGTAGAATTCAAATGAGAGTTTCGATATATATCATATATAGTTAGTTTAATTATTAAAGTTGTTTTTTTAAAATTGGTATAGTTTCATTTTAAGCATGATTCTAACACGAGCTTAGAGGGATCAAAAATATTTACATGCAAATTTCTTTTAGAGTGAAAATATAATATGTAATTTTTCATTGTTTAAATAATATTTTTGAATGCTATGTAGCGTGCATAATTTGAACTTATAAGTCCAATTTTTTTTTCTTGGATTTCAAGAAGAAAAACATAGTTGATTGAACTTCAAATGTAAAACTTATGCTTTATATGATATACACATAATTGTTTAAAATAATATATAATATATAGATAGTTGACATTAAAATATTTTACGTAACTTTTTTTATCGATAGATTGTATTAGTCCATATTAAAATGATTTTTTGTTATTAATATATTTTTAAGTATAAATCAATATTAATTAGAATTAAACTATCTTTTCTTTTAATAATTACTTTACATGAAAGTGTCATATAGGCAACTAACTAACCATGCATAACATTTTTTGTTTTTGTTTTTTTTATAAGTTGCTTTTCTATTTAGAGAGTATTTTATTTTTAATTTAAGGACATGTGTCAACTCCACCTTGCTTATGAATGGAATTGCACATTGCTCTCATACGTGAGTGTAGAATAAGTCTCTCGTCTCAATCATATATATATTTTTAGTTAACTAAAGAGATGTTAGAAGATACTTAAAATTCTATTTTATGTAAATAGATTATGTATTAACAAGATTAATGTAATAAATAAATAAGTAATTATATTTCAAAATTTATACTTATAAAAATATAAATGACAAATATTAAAATGGATGGGTTTTATTTGTGGTGTAGAGAAATTTATGTAATATAAGATATATTTTTCTAAATTTGCAATTATAAAAATATAAATGAAAAACATTGGTTAAATGAATCGTAGTTATATTTATTTGTTTTAAAAGAGTTAGATGTTATAAATTTCATATAAAAATTTAGAAATATGTTAAAATACTATTATTTATAAATAATAAATAAATAAATAAATATAATATTTTTATTTTTAATGAAATCGGGTGCTATTTATATTTCAAAAAAGAAAAGGAGGCAAAGCTCCAAGGGTACAGACTTAGAATTTGAGTGGAACGACTGCTCTTTGTCGATTTTGTTACAATGTGCTAATCTCCGGAGGTATTTAACCTGAGGATGACTGTTACAAGTATAGATTCGGACAAATTGGAAGAGGAGAAAGTCGGCTTTGCAAAACATCTTAAATTGTATTTAAAGGTCGATCCATCACGCGCAAGTATCCTCTGGCAGCTTGAAAATCGTGTGGCAGTTCGCTCTTGAATTGAAAAGAGTCTCTTGCATATAGTGTTCCATGGAAACACGAATATGAAAGCGGCATATTTGAAGGGCGACAGAACCAACGGCGAGTAGCACAACAGAGGAGGGGAATAGGATCAAGGTTGCAGTGGATATGGATAGGGGCGCCTTAAGAGGTTGAGCAGAAGAAGATCTTAAAAGGAAGAGCATTAGTCAAGAGAGGATCAGGGCAGATATTGGAAAGAAATTTTGTTGTTGCAAAAAAAATTCCCTTTGGTTCTGGAACAAGCTTGACTGGCGAACTTGTCTGCTTCTCGATTTAAGGTGCGAAGGACATGAAAGAGTTTAATCTCCCCAAATTGGCTGATCATGCTTTGACATCTACTGATGATTCGCCAAATATGAATATTTGAGGGCAACCTCTTGTTGTTAATGAGACTGATGATGATAGCAGAGTCCCCAAAGATCCAAGCTTTCTTAATGCCCAGGTTTTGAAGTTGGAGCAGGCTTTGATAGAGGGCCAGGGCCTCAGCTCTATTATCAGAGAGATTTCCCAGACCCCACTCAAAAGAAATGAGAGGTTCTCCTTTAGGCGAATAGATGATTCCCCCTGCTCCCGCAGCTCCTGGATTAGATTTGGAGGTGCCATCGAAGAAGATGATATGGGTGTTGCTGTTGGAGATCCATTCAGTGAATTCACCCTGCTTTAGTCTTATTTTCCAATTATGACCAGAGGTATTGGAGTAGCTATTGTAGTTGAATGCTGGAGTTAGGTTGCTACACTTATCTATCAAATTCTTGATGAAGTCTCTCTCTTCACTGCAAAAGCTAGCCATGTTGATTTTCTTAGAATTCTTGGCAGCAATGGATTCAATAGCCAGACTTTTGGCTTTATTGCAAAGAAGTCTGGTAAAGGACTCTTGGCCTCTGAAAACTTTGTGGTTTCTTGGGATCCAAAGTTTCCATAAGAGAGCGTAAGGAAGGGCGTCCCATACCCTCTTGACAATGCTATTTTTCTTATTTGGCCATGGCTAGCTTTTCTTCCAGATGCTTAGGGCTTCGCCAATGGACTGATGAGAATTCCATGTGAGAGGGATATAGGGGACTATACCTTTCCAGCAAGAAATAGCGAAAAGGCATGAAATAAAAAGATGCTGCATGGTCTCTTCAGCTTCAAGACAGTTCGGACATTGAGAAGGGCCCAAGATGCCTCTCTTTGCAGGTTTTCAAAGGTGAGAATCTTCCCTTTTAAAAGGGTCTAGATAAAGAATTTAACCTTGGGAATGGCTTCAGCTTTCCATGTTGCTTTCCAATACATCCATGGGGAAGAGGGGAGATCCCTATTGCACATAAAATTATAACCTGCCTGAATTGTATAGTTTTAGCCCGTGGGATCCCAACGGAAACCATCAGCTCCATTTTTAGATAGAGGTGTGATGCTGTTAAGACGGTTCTGGAGGTTATTAAAGGAATCTTTGAGTTGATCAGGGATAGGAGGGAAGCTCCAACCTATCCAAGCTTGTGTTTTAGCATCCCAATGAGATATTTGATTTAGGTAGTATAGACCCCTGCTTTGGAAGTAGCGCATGATTGGTTCCATGTCTGTGTAGCTGCTGATGGGTTTATTTCCCATAATCTTATCGCTTGCAATGCTGACTTTGTTCCCACTAGTGGGGACTATTGAGACATTTTGAGCCATAAAAGAAATGGCTTTTTTACAAAGTCTCCATATACCTGTGCTGTTCCTTCTGGGATTTCACTTACTAACACTTGTTGCCTTGAAGTATTAAGATATTTGACCTCAATGACTCTTTTCCACCAAGCTGGCTACTCCTCTAACAGTCTCCAAATAAGCTTGCCACCGAAAGCTATGTTAGTGAACAAGGGAGATCTGATTCCAAGCCCGCCATTTTCCTTGTTCTGAATAACTTGTTTCCAGCTGACCAAGTTAAATTTTTTCTTGTCGTTCTTTCCTCCCTGCCATAAGAAATATCTAAGGATACTTTCCATTTTGTGATGAAAAGAAATGGGCGCCTGAGCTAAGGAGAACTGATATAAAGGAAGTGAAGACAGCCTAGAATTAAGGAGCACCATTCGGCCAGCCGGGTTAAGCCAAAAAGATCCCCAGTTGTGGACTTTTCTTTTAATTTATCAAGAATTTTGTCCCAGATTTCGGCTCTAGCACGACCCATGCTTACATGCATACCTAAGTAGCTGAAGTGGTCCCATTTTTGCTTGCATGTCACCCCAAGGATGATGAATAGATTTTGAAGAGTTTGGGCTGAAGAATTCTAGCCATAGATGCAGCTCTTGAGATGGTTAATCATTCCTCCAGAATATCTCATATACTTGTCAAGAAGGAGCTTGAATCTTCGGGCAATTATTGTAGAAGCTCCTCCAATCAGTAGGGTATCATCAACAAACTGAGAGTGGTTGATATTTTTCATTCCGTCTTTAAATTTGATTCCGGTGATGAGGCCTGCTTGTCTCTTATGGTCCAGAACACAGCTGAAATATTTAGCCATTAAAATGAATAAGTAGGGAGAGAGAGGGAAACCTTGCCTTGAACCTCTTGAGGATTGGAAAGCAAGCCCGGGTCTTCCATTGATGAGAGGGGCAATCCAAGGTCCAGATATGCAAGTTTTTATGAGGTTAATGAAGGAGGAAGAGAAGCCCATTTTTTGAAGAGTAGCAAGGAGAAAGGAGTGCTGGACTCTGTTAAAGGCATTAGCCAAGTCTAGTTTCAAAATGAAGCCCTTTTCTTTTCTAGAGAGACTTGAGTGAATGGCTTCCTGGACAAGTAAGATAGAGTCAGAAATATTTTTGTTGGCCATAAAACCGCCTTGATTCTCAGAGATAAGGCTTGGCAAGAGAGGCTTTAAGCGAGAAGCAAGGATCTTTGTGAAAATTTTATATGAAGAGTTGCATAGTGAAATAGGACGGAAGCGGGAGAAGGTAGAGGGGCGATTCTCTTTAGGGATGAGAGCAAGGTGGGTTGAATTTGTTAAAGCTCCCATTTTGATTTTCCCTTGTATCCATTTGTAATACTTGATGAGGTCCTTTTTGATGGTTTCCCAGAATTCCCTGTAAAAGCAGATTGGGAAACCATCCAGACCTGGAGCTTTGTCTGGGTGGAGGCACCAGATTGCTCCCAAGATTTCTTCCTCTTTAATTTCTTCGTTCAGTCTTCCATTGGCTTCAGCTGATATTTTATTTGGCATATGCTGTAAGAACTCAGTATAATTCTCCTCTTTCCCTTTTTTTGTCAGGAGCTCTCTAAAGTGAGCTGTAGCTGCATTTTTAATGGAAGCTTGTTCATTGTGTTGATTGCCTATGCTGTCTATAATAGCTGTTATGTTATTCTGAATTTGTCTGACGATTGCTTGCTTGTGAAAAAAGGATGTATTCCTATCCTCGCTTTTTAGCCAAACCTGTCTTGATTTTATGCGCCATTTTTCTTCCTCTTCTCTTCTGATGCTGTAGAGATGACTGTAGAGATCCTCTTCTTGAATTTTACTTGCTTGAGTTTATTCTTGGTTTTCCATAGCATGGTGTAAATTTGCAATTTTAGTCTTAACTTCCAGCTTCTGTTCTTCTAGTTCTGTATATTTGGATTTTGCCCAGTTCTTGAGAGCGAGCTTGACATTTTTCAATTTACTTTCCCATATATAGCTGGGAGAGCCTTCTATATGCTGGCGCCAAGTATGCTGGACTAGAGATTTAACATCCGGAGTATGATTCCATAAGGGACTATATTTAAAAGGGATAGGCCCCAGAGGGCGGTGGGATTCAAAAACTAACATAGTGGGATAATGATTAGATATAGAGAAGGGGAGAATAGAAGCATGGACTGCAGCAAAGGATGAGAGAAAAGAAACATTTACCAATATTCGATCCAGCCGTTCCATTATATTATTTTTGCCAAGCCGGCGGTTGCTCCAGGTAAACTTTCTATTCTTTGGGACAATATCTACAAGATCTGCGAGCTGCATAACGTGTTCCAACTGAAATCTGAAGGGGTCAGGGTTGAAGAAGCCGCCACGCTTTTCATTAGCGTGGAGGATAAGGTTTAAATCACCACCAACGATAATATTGTTGTTCTCTTCATCTGCAATGATGTTGCTAAGAGAAGACCAGCAAGCCTCCTTATCTATGTAATGAATCGGGACATAGACATTGAATATGATTAGCTGATAACTGCTCATCTTATTCTGCAAAGTAGTCTTTATCCAATGACGTTCCACTGTTTCTGTTATCTTGATCGAATTGTCTTAGAGCCAGAGAGTGGTGATTCCCCCTGAGGCCCCTCTAGATTCGCAAACACTCCCTTGATAATATTTGAGTTTCTCAATAACTTGATTCATCTCTTCCTTTCCCAGCTTTGTTTCTTGGAGAAGAAATATCTCAGGTCTTTCTTGCTTTAAGAGGTCTTTTAGGGCATTTGTTTTAGAGGGGTGCCCAATCCCCTGCTATTCCAAGAAAGCGTTTTCATCATTTCAAAGGAGTGCGAGGAGGTGCTCTTCCTCCAAGATCTTTATTTGTTGAGTCCTTGTTTATTTGTCCTTGTATATAGGACTCTATAAGATTCTGCAGACCCAAAGCTATGTCTTTTTGTGCATTTCCGTCTCTATGTTGTTTAGTTGATTTTCATCCAGGCTTCTTTTGGTTTTCAGGAATGGATCCATGCTCTTTGGAGCTGCTTCTAGTGGTTCTGGGAGGAGGGGGATTAGAAGGGAGGGAAGAGGAAATGGACAAGGGGAGGGAAGGATCGGAAGGAGATTGAAACTTAGGGGAAGGGGGATCCTCGGGTTGGGAAAGTTGGTGAAATGGATTGGAAGAAGGAGAGGAGGAGAGGGGATCAGGCCCACTGAGAAGGGGAGGAAGGGAAGAGGAGGGGGGAGGAGAAGGGGGGCAGGGGTTGGAAGGGGGAGTGGGAAGAGGACGCGAGGAGAGCCCGGCATCAAGAGGAGGGATGGGGTTAGGGGATGTCATCTTTTTTTTTGACTGCTTCCCATTGTTCTTCCTGTGGAGGATTGTCAACATTAAGAAGTTTAGGACAACGATTTGCAAAGTGGCCATATTCGTGACATACCTTACACTTGAACGGAATCTGCTCGTAGTCGAGCTGCTGAATGTGAGTCCAATCATCCACCTTTAGCTTGATAGCTTCTGGCAAGCCTTTCCCCAAATCAACTTCAACGCAAATGTGAGCACGGGCCTACATGTTATCTTTATGCTTGCTCCGGTCAATATACTTTCCTACAACATTCCCTATGGCGCGCACTGACTCATCTCCCCAACAGTGCAGGGGGAGATGTGGAAGGCAGACGCAAACAGGCACTGCATTAGGAATATCCAGCTCTGGGTCAAAATTTGGAGTCCACTTATTGAGATACAGTCCTCTGGAGTCTATGAAATAAGGGCCATTTCGAAATATTAAATCCTTATCTTCCTTAGTTTCGAAATGGAAAGTAAAATATCCTTTTCCACATAATCTGATAGAGATTTTTCCTTGAGTTTTGTCTGACCAGTTCCTTTCTACCCATCTTTGGATAGTTTTAGGAGAGGGCCATAGGCCTGTAAACTGCCCAATAAGACCTCTTTCAGCTAAGGCAAGCGCTGCTAGATGAGGCAAGGTTGGAGGCAAAGTGACTTCCTGCAACCCTTCCAATTTTTTTACAAACGTCGATATAGAGGGGAAATTTCATTGAGGTGGAAGAGACGCACCAGATCAGAAAAAGCTTGTTGAAAGGCATCCTCCGGTGGCACCTCTGGAGGGGCCATAGCAGGCCAGGAGCAGACTCAGAAGGACCAGCGACAGAGGCAAAAGAAAAATGCCCAGCGGTATAAAATTGCCAGGCGGGAGCCAGCAAAAGGCGTGGAACTGAAGGAGGGAGGGCGTCGGGCCACCGGATGCCCAGCAGCAGAGCTCCCAGGTGGGGGCGAGCAAAAAAATCAGGGCCGAAGGGAGGGAGCAGAGGCACCAGAGTGCGCACGATCCGTAGTGTTCATTTATAAATACATATTAATATTATTTAAAAATGTGTAATATTTTAAAACAGGGTAATTATGAGAAATTAAGATGATAATACTTATAATATATATATACTATATATATAAGATATATATATAGTATGTATATATGTATATATATATATATATATATATATATTATATATATATATATATATAATAAATAATAAAAATAATAATAATAATAATAATAATAATTAGTATTTTTTTTTTTTTAAATTTTTTTAAACAATAATAATATGAGATAATTTTTTATTGAGTTTCACATTGCAATCCTACAAGCAAGTTTTCCATATCGGGACAAAATAAAAAAACCAATATTTTCTATAAGTACACATTTACTGATATACATACACCAAACTAGACGACAACTATAAATATGACAAAACTGTCCACAAAGAAATACAATGGAGAATAAGACCATGAAACAAGGGGAATTTATAAACATTTTGTTAGACTAGTGCTTGTGGGAACTTTTTGTAGAGCTATGATGATTTCCTTCATTTCTCAGAGTATGCAACTTGACCAATTGGCTGTGGAGGGCATTGATCTCATTGCTCTGATGATTTATTTGTGCTTTAAGTCATTTCATTTCATCGATCAGATGTAGAATAATATTGGATTGTTTGAGAATCTACCCTTGGAGATCATTTTTTCCCACATGAAGGGGGATGTAGGTAGAGGTTGCAAGAATTGTTACCATGTCAATTTCTGTAGTTTATATCCTCTACTATCCATAGTATTCCAAGGAAACAAGAGATATTTGGTTTTAGAGCATTGAGTTAGCTAAAAAAGGGAATTCTAGTAATCGGGGAAGGGACAACCTATGGCAAGGGAGGGTCAAAATTGTCGAAATTCGGAAGGCTCCTCAAAGAGGAAATAAAGTAGGAATCAATCCAATTAAGAGACTCAAACTAGACACATATGAGACTGATAACCAATTTAACAGTAACAGTGAAATCAAGGTACCCTCTCTCCTCAACAGGCCCAGATTGACATTTAAAATCATCCATGGAAACTTCCTTCTAACAAAGCCTCCACTGTCCAAAAAGAGAAGCACAAGAGTCACACAGGTGGTAGAGAGACTTGTATTGCACTCACCTGGAGAGATACTGACAAGCTAAAAGAAAAAAAAACCCAACTCCAAACCAAGCAACTGAGAGACTCATTAGAAAAATCACACACGAGAATTACCATGAATGAGAGCTAGAGAGTGCAAAACTAGGCATAATTCAAGACATGAAGCAAGAAACCCACACCATTGTTGAATTTCTCCATACCTGTAGAGATAATAAAGACTGTAAGGGAACCTCGATGATCAACTAGAGAGACCAAGCTTCCAAATCGACACTGGTGTTGGGCTGTGTTATATTCTTTCCACGACTAGCCCACGTAGTTAACCAAGGGTTAGAGGGGGGGAGGTCACAGGGGGTTTGAGGGGCACCCATAACTGCAATTTATGGGGTCTAGGGTAGCGCCGCAGAAAATTTTGGTTTTTCACGCTATGTTAGGTTGGGTGGACCCACCTATTGTTTTGTGCATGATTTTCGCATATGTTTTTGGACGCGATGGTTTTCGGTCCATGGTTTTGGACGCGATGGTTTTTCGGTCCATGGTATTGGATGCTTCAGCATGTATAAATATGTATTGTAACATTGAAAAGAAAATAATGAAAAATCAAGCTGGCAGTCCCATTTTTTGGATCCACGGGAAAATCTTTGTGTATATGTGTTTTAAGTGTTATGCTCTCGCATTATTTATTTTTTGTGTTTTAGAATTCATATGTAGGTAATTACTGTACAGGGTTGAAACCTACATTTGGTATCAGAGCTATTTTGGGTTCAAGGGGATGCCTTTGTTGCTGAGGAGTTTAACTCGGGCCTGTGGTAAACACTGTTCAGTGGGAGATCTGTGGGAATGATTCTGGTGGTGAAAGAAGATGGCAAGCAGTGTAAAGATAGAGATCGAGAAATTTACTAGTCAGAGTTTTGAGTTGTGGAAACTCAAGATGGAGGATTTGTTGGTGGATAAAGACCAGTGGATCGTGGTAGATCCAGGTATTAAACCAACGGGAGTGTCCGATGAAGAATGGAAGAAGTTGGATTGGAAGGCAAAGAGCACAATACGATTGTGTGTCCTAGATTCAGTATTGTTGAATGTATTAGGGGAAGTTATGGTGAAGGATTTGTGGGACAATTTAGAGACTTTTTACCAATCTAAGTCTCTAGTGAATAAACTGTTCCTGTGGAAAAAGTTGTATAACCTAAGGATGAAAGATGGAGATTTGGTGACAAAGCATTTGAATGCATTTAATACTGTACTAAGTCAGTTAGCATCTGTTGATATTAAAATTTCATATGAAGATAAAAGCATCAGTTTGTTGTGTTCTCTACCAGATTCATGGGATAGTCTGGTTATTGCAATAGGTAGCAATGCAACTGCCTTGCATTTTGATGAAATAGTCTCATCCTTGCTGATGGAGGAGATGAGACAGAAAAATATGGAGAGCTAGAATGGTGATGCTTTGTATGTATGAAGATGGTCCCAGAATAGAAACAAAAATAATTCATCGAGTGGGAGATCTAAATCTAAAGGGAGATCTAAATCTCCAGGAAAACCTGTAAAGGTGGTGTGCTAGAAATGTGGAAAGGAAGGGCACTACAAATGGGATTGTAAATCTAAAGCTCCTGACAAAGGAAAGGGATCTAATGAGGCTCCTTCTGCAGAGGTGAAAACCACCTCAGATGAAGGTGGGGATGTGTACTTGGCTTCTTCAAGTACACATCTAGATCATGGGGCATGGTTGATTGACTCAGGTGCATCCTTTCACTTCACTCCCCATAGAGAGTGGTTCTGCGAGTATGAGAAATATGATGGTGGTGATGTCTTCTTGGGGGATGACAGGAAGGCTAGAATCGTTGGTAGCGGAAAAGTAAAGTTGAAGTTGCAAGGTGGAAGGGTTAGAATGCTTCCAGGTGTTCTACATATTCCTGCATTAGCCAAAAATTTCATTTCTGTTAGCAAGCTGGATGATGCAGGTGTAAAAATAGTGTTCGAGAAGGATACCTGCAAGATGGTTTGGGGAGCATTGGTATTGATGCAGGGAGTTTAGATTGGAACTCGGTACAAGCTGCAAGGTAGCACTATTGATGGGTGCAATAGTTTTGTGGTTCCTGAAAGTGGAGGAGAAAACCTAGTGGTCTCTGGAGAGAAGACCATGCTGTGGCATCAAAGGTTTGGACACATTGGAGAAAAGGGCCTTCGGATACTTCATTGTAAAGGTATGGTAGAAGGTATGAGTAATAGCTCTCTGGATTTTGATTTCTGTGAAAATTGTGTATATGGGAAGCAGAATCGGGTGAGTTTCCCCTTTGGTAGTAAGAGGGCGAAACAGATATTAGAACTTATGCACAATGATGTGTTTGGACCTGTGAAAGTTCCATCACCGTGTAATTCTGTGTACTATGTATCATTTATAGATGACTTCTCAAGGAATACATGGATATATTTCCTTAAGAAGAAATCTGAAGTCTTTGACAAGGTTAAAGAATTTAAGACTTTGGTGGAAAACCAGACAGAGAAGAAGATAAAGGTGCTAAGGACAGATAATGGTGGAGAGTTTTGCAGTAAGGAATTTGAAGAATTCTGTAAGAAGTGTGGTATAGCACGGCAGAAGACTACTCCATATACAGCTCAGCAAAATGGAGTCGCAGAAAGAATGA
>APFE031582892.1:16716-49853 GCA_000404065.3 Pinus taeda | reverse complement strand
GGTTTTCAGGTATTTGCGTGGCACTAGTGATTATGGTTTGTGCTACTAAGGAAGACCAGGATTGGATAGAATGTTGGATATTCGTGGCTTTGTTGATGCAGACTGGGCTGGAGATCTAGATCAGAGAAGATATACAAGTGGGTATGTGTGTAACCTATTTGGAGGTGCAGTCAGTTGGATGAGTAAGAAACAATATGTAGTGGCACTATCAACTACAAAGGTAGAATACATGGCAGCCACTCATGCAAGCAAGCAAGTAGTTTGGTTGCAGAGATTGTGTTCAAGTTTGGGGTTAGTACAAGGAGCTATAAGGATAGACTGTGACAGCCAAAGTGCAATTTTCTTGGCAAAGAACCCTGCTTATCATTCAAAGACAAAGCACATTGATGTTCAGTATCACTTTGTTGAGGGATATGATAGAAGACAAAAAGGTGTTGCTGGTAAAGGTGGACACTTTGAAGAATACTGTAGATGCATTGATAAAATATGCTAGCTCTGAGAAGTTCTCTTGGTGTAGAGAAACAATGGGTGTTTCAGGGCTAGAAAAATGACTAAGCTCTCTTGTGGCCCCGTGTGGAAAGAAAACAACAAGTGGGAGATTGTTGGGTTGTGTTATATTCTTTCCATGTAGTTAACAGGGGGTTTGAAGGGCACCCGTAACCCCACTTTATGGGGTCCGAGGCAGTGCCCCGGAAAATTTTGGTTTTGGACCCTATGTTAGGTTGGGCTGACCCACCTATGGTTTTGTGCATTATTTTCACACATGATTTTTGGACGCGATGGTTTTCGGTCCATGGTATTGGATGCTTCGGCATGTATAAATAAGTATTGTAATATTGAAAGGAACATAATGAAAAATCAAGCTGGTAGTCCCAGTTTTGGGATCCAGGGGAAAATCTCTGTGTATATGTGTTTTATGTGTTATGATCTCGCATTGTTTATTTTTCTGTGTTTTAGAATTCGTATGCAGGTAATTTTTGTACAGGGTTAAAACCTACAATACATAGTCTTATACAATGACCTGTCCTTCATGAGCTTAATGATTTTTCATGGGAACCTTTACGACTAGATATCCTTATATAAAACCTTATAATTTATTCTAGGATGGAACCCACTTAATTTAACTATAAACTTCTGTCAATGTTGATAGTATGTCATGGATCTCTTACCTAATGAGTTATATAATTTTCATTTATATACTTTTATTCTTGATGTTTCCTCATGCTGTCCATGATCTATGGAAATAAAACACTTGAAAGTTTATTTCATAAAGGTTCAAGTTCTCTGTACACATAAATTTATTCCATTAAGTTATGTCCTTGTCTGGACTATCTTTGCCGGCATTATTTTTCATTTTATTAAGATATGTCCTTGCATAGAAATCATATAACTCATAATATATCCATTATTCCTCCTACCACTGGTTATATGATTTACTCCTCTTATGTGGAGACATTTCGTATTCAAATATTCTCATTCCTCAATGATATATATATATATATATATATATATATATATATATTCTTCTTATAGATGCACTACCTACTATTAAAATTTAATATCTCATTAATACAATGGTTATAGCATCCCACTTCTGATGCAATAACCATACTTTACAATTATTACCAAATTGTTTATTTCTCCCGCTCTACTATGCATATTTATAACTATTCAAGTATAATTTTTAAATCTTGGTATAAAGTCTTTGCGCCCTCATAATAACATTCAACAATAGCTTAAGATTTGAAAACTTTCACACATATAATAAGCATAATTTTAAATCTTCACATCATTCGATAGTAAGCACAATAACAAGTAACCAATTGAGGTTTGACCTTTTCTATTTATTCAAATTAGTCAACATGTTAATTTGTGGTTATCTTTTCGTATTACTCTTTACTCCACCATAGTTCATCAAGAGCACATGCTATGCTTAACAAGTTGAAGGTTGATTGAACCTTCAAATAAAGCCAATTCGAATTGTAATTGGAAAAAACTTGTAAGACAATAGTATTTTGAGTCTTGATAGTTAAGAATAGCCTCATCATGTAAGAAACATTTCTTTGGTTATCTACTGAAGCATATTTTATAAAACACCATCCATAAGTAATATATCAAGCTTGTTCAAAGGAATTATATTTGATATGATCGTCACCTACCATAGCTGAAGGCCTTTGGTTTTGTTAATTTTATAGAAGTGGAACTTTTGTCCAGCATCAATTATAACCCCTACCACCAGCTTATCAATCTCAAATTTATTGTTTCCAATTTACATGAGACATGTGGACAACAAAAAATTGGGTTCCACTCTAAAATCAGATTTCTTGCCAACCAACCAGCATATGGTTTAACAGCTAATGTGTCTAGTCAACAATAAAGGGTGCAGGGAGGAATAACCACATTGAGTAGATGGTAATTGAATTGATGCCATAACGCAGCCACGAGAATAAAATCCTTGGCCTGCTACTAGTGAAGCATAATCTAAATGAGAATAACCAGGAACATGAACAATCTGCAACACGCCGAAAATCCTTGTTTGCCATAGGCATTAAGGAATGACTCTTCTTCAATTAAATAGATGCACCTTCCGCTTCCACACCTAATCTATGAAAATAATACCTATGGAATTGATCATTGTTTTTATGCTAAATTTTGACAATCTAGACAACTATATGAAAGCAGAATTGGACTTTGTTGGTCTGATTCTAGGAAAAATATCTAACATGTAAAAATTGCCACTGAAATGTTCCTGGTATTCCACAAAAACTTTCCTGGATTCCATGAGTACATAGAATTAACTGCAACATTTAGCTAATGATGTGAAACTTTGATTAAAATCCTGAACCAAAATAGCCAAGGCAGATTTATGCCGAATTCTACAAATTATTATCTAAACCCGAGACCCGGAAACAAACCCCCGATCTTGCTTCTAAAACCTGTCTCCTAAATTTCTAACCATAACTCTTTGTAACAAGTTATTCAACGTCAAACTTTAATTGTTTTATTCCATGTCCCTACTATTTAATTCCTTGATATGTTTTACAGAGATTCTATTTTAGTAGTTTTAGTTACACATCGTCGAAGATAGAAATCTTCCAAGGGAAAATAAAAGTGATTTAAATAAAAACGAAGAGATGGGAGAAGAAAATGGGCTTAAGCGGTTCGAACACCTGATCTCTAGTAGTCATCGAGTGATTTCCGATAATGAAGATCCTCACATAAGTCTTTCAAGCCTCGAGCATATCAACATCTTCAATGACCAATTTTTCCCAACTATGCTTCTGCATCAGCGGGTTTCAAATTCCGGAGGTGCAATCTTGGTGCATATGGGGATCTATTGGATCAAGGTTTTGGGTTTTTGACTAAACCCTCGACGCTTCTTCTTCTTCACCTTGCATTTCATAGAGTGCCCCTGTTCAACCCTCCATGAGTGTGGATATCGATACTTCTTTTTAACCTAAAAGGAGCGAGAAGTAATTTCATGCTGAGGGGAATAAAGATAGGCTTTCTTATGGTAATGCTGCCAAATGAGAAACCTTCTAAATGCTCGAGTAGTGACCGAGTTCATTATCAAATTAAGAAAATCTATAAAACCCTTATCTAAGTAGGAGAGGGATCAAAATTGAACACGTCAGAGCCCTTCAAAGGGTCTTCAGAGAAGTGGGGAGAAAATTTTTACCAGTCAAAAAAAATTTAAAAATTGAGTTTTGTCATTTAAAAAAAAAATTGGAATAATATCTTAAAACTTTTTAAGAAGTGTTGTCAAATTGTCAACCTTTTTTTTAAATTTCATTTTTTCTGAAATTAGAATTTTAAGAATGTTGAATTTGTAAATTTCTTTTCATGTTAAAATTTAAATCCCATTTCAGAAACACCCATTTCAAAAACAACAGTTTTCTTTTAAGTTGTTTTTTCTAATTGTGCATATGATGTAAGTCCTTATTAATTATTATGTCACAATTACCTTTTGATACCATCACATTTGGCAGTTTCTGAGTTGCTCCCATTTCAAAAACAACAATTTCTTTTTGAGTTTTTTTTTTTTTTCTAATTGTGCGTATGATGGAAGTTCTTATTAATTATTATGTCACAATTACCCTTTGATACCATTACATTTGGTAGTTTCAATTGAGAGCGACTAGATGTCAATATGGACCATGTATTAGGTCTGTAATTTCACTGGGTTGTGTCTGAAGGCTGCCAAAGCAAGATTTGACAACGAGCTGGAGAGGAGCATAGATTCATCATTCAGCTAACCCCTGTCAAGCAAGGTTTAAGCACGATTTATGCTTGGAGAGAAGCGCATTCAACAGGGTTCCTAACCTACTGGATTTGATTTGTTTACAGATTCCCAATTCCTAGTATGTTTTCATATTAAAAAAGGAGATACCAAAAACATATACACCTTTGTACACTCTTTTGTTGAATCCTAAACCTGTTTAGAATTTTACTGAATTTTTCATTCATGCAATAAACTTAAATTTGATTGAGCTACTTGTATATTGGCTTGAACGTTCTGGTCACAAAAATTTCCTACAAAATTAATCCTTATCTGAACTGCAGCAGGAATATAGGTCTCCTGTTTATCCATTAATGGTAAATGCATCCGATATATTAGTTGCGACTCATATCAGATCTGCGTTATACACAACATCCATGGGGTTGTTGTTCCACGATTCTCCTGTGAAAAGATAAAAAGAAATTTGAAAATAATTTACTGTTGTTAATTGAATTGCTCTTTTTTTTTATGCTTTTCATTATAGAAGTGCGACCTGAATATGTGCCCTTCTAAATGAAATTAAGACTTGCCCTTCAAATTTGATCACTGAGCAAGACGTGTTTATGAAATGATAATAAGGATAACCTTATCCATGGTAGACTTTTAAGGCTTTTTAAGGCATATCAATCCAGATGATCATTATCCATAGAGGCCGGTATTACAAATTAGAAAGGAAACGTCAACTGCCACTCAAATTGGCAAGGTGCATTTAGTATTTTAGCACTTACTACCAAAACCTAATGTGCCTTAAAGTTCAAAAGCGCGGGATTTTGGCAAAGTTCCAACACGAAAACACCACTCTTATTTCATTCTATTGATTCAAGAAATCAAATTCATGCATTCAACAAGGAGCTTTTTCGTATGGAAAACAAACTTCTGAATTCTACATCTATAAAAGGATACGCGAAGCTTCCCTCATACAATTTTTTGGATTAGTACAATCGTGACAACACTTTATAATTATAATAGCCCCTCTAACCACCTCACTAACCATCAAATGGTCAATTAAAAAATAGTAATCAAACTCTATTAACCACCTCACTAACCATCAAATGGTCAATTAAAAAATAGTAATCAAACTCTATTAATTCAATAGAATTGATGGATTCCTTATCGAAAGTGGGTGTGCAATGCAATTCACGGGGCATTACAAACTAGTTGATGTGTGATGCACAACGTTTTGCATATTGTGTAAAACATTACGCACATAACATGTATGCTTAGACAAATTGTTCTGTGTGTGGCACATTTCTTCAAAACTTGTGCATATGCTAGTGCCAAGTATGGTTGGGAATACATTGTCAGAGAGTATGGTTGGGAATGCAAAAGTATGTGGTCACAATAATACAAGTATATTTAAACTTATGAATTATTATTTTTATATTACATGAACAATGTTGAAGATCTCTTTTCAATAAGATTATCACATTGCCATTCCCTACATCTATTAGAGTTCCTTGGTTGTGTGTTATGTTATTTGCATGATTAGTCATGTCTTGACTACAATTCCTAATATGGGGACTTGGTCCCTTGTATAATTGTCACCATGGTGGGACCAAGTAAGAGTAAGGAACACCTATATGAAGCCCCCTCATGGGGAGGGATTTTGGTGGTAGTGCCCCCAAAGTGAAACTTTTGGAAAATTTTCCTTGTAAATTATTGTAATTTCATAATCAATTTAGACCGTTCATCATTAGGTGAAAAAATTGGCGGCATAAGTTATGTTAGGGTTTTCTTCCTTACAAGGAAACCTTGTTTTAAGAGGAAATTGTATAGTAGCTATATAATCGTTGTGAAATATTGAAAAATCTTGTTTTTTTCCCTAGTTTTAAGTTTCAAATATAAAATCTCCATGTCAATGTGTTTGTTTTCCATGATTTGCATCTTTTCTATTTTAATTAAAAAGCTATTTGTAGTACTTAAAATTTATAGGGTTAAAACCTACATTTGGTATTAGAGAAATTCTAGTTTCAATGGGACACCTTTGGGTTTAAGGGATTTGTCCCGGGCCTTCCCCTAAGCATGTTACAATGGGAAACATGCAAAAATGATTCTTGTGGTGAAAGGAAATGGAGAGCAATTCGAAAATAGAGATTGACATATTCAATGGGCATATTTTTTAGCTATGGAAGCTCAAAATGGAAGATTTGTTGGTGGACAAAGATCAATGGATCAATATGGATCTAGGTATTGCACCAACAAGGATGTCAACAAAAGAATAGATCAAGCTAGATTGAAAGGTAAAGAGCACAATACAATTATGTTTCTTAGATTCAATTTATTGAATGTTTCATGGGAAGCCATAAAAAAAGATTTGTGAGACCAGTTAGGGGCTTTGTATCAGTCTAATTCCTTGTTGAATAAATTGTTCCTATGGAAGGAGATGTATAACCTAAGAATGAAGGATGGAGATTCAATGACAGAGTATTTAAATGCCTTCAATATTGTTGTAAATGAGTTATTATCTATTGATATCAAGATTTCAAATTAAGATGAGTGCATCTGTTTGTTATGTTCTCTACTAGACTAATGGGGTAGTCTACTAGTTGCCATATGTATCAATGTAAATACCATAAAGTAAAATGAAATAATATCATCCTTGTTATCCAAGGAGATGAGATAGAAAAACATGGAAATCTAGAACAAAGATACCCTTTCCTATAAAAAGACACTCCAAAAATAAAATTTAAAATAAAGACACCATTTTCGTATAATGATAAACACACTTCTAAATATTTTTTCTTTCAAATCAAACAATATAAATTAATTATTTAATGCAAATATTAAAAACAATATACACTAGATTAATCATTGGTTAGCTATTTTTCCATCTATTTGCCACTCCCGATAAGTCTTAATTTGCTCCAAACTATATGCTCATTTACTATAGGTTCGCTTTTCGAAATTTAAATTCTTTAAAATTGATAGGTATACATGATCTTGGCACTAACTTCATATTATAATTACTCTAATAGGTGTCTTCTCTGCGGGCTTGGGGTGGGAAAAGACTATTCACCCCAGCCAATTTGGGCACTTGATTTTCGTTGTCTTCGGTCCAATCAAAATTCAACATGTGGCAAAGTCATGGGTGGTTTCCTATGTGGATGCATTCCACCTGTCCTTCGTCCTTTTTGTTCATCTTCTCGTCGATGTTCAAAATGTTTTCATCTTCAACTTGAACCTTCACAACACGTAGGAGCACATATTTAGGAGAAAGGGGAAGAATAAAGAGTTGACCTCTTCGAGATTGTTACATCTAGAACAACATGGGTGTGGCGAATGCTGGGTTTATTTTCTTTAACAACCGACTGCGACTTTCCCTACATAGTTCAAGTCATCTATTCATTGGTTTTATAATTATGTTTGTTTGCAGGATTGTAGGGACGAGTATCATGCCTTGCAAGGCAGATTCAAGAACAACCATGGCAATAGTTGGAGGTGGGTGTGTTTTTATGAGTTGAGCTTTGTGGGGGATGTAGAGTTTGTTTCTGTTTTCAGGGGTGGGTAATTGAGATTTGTTTTCTACTTTTGGAATTAGTTGTCAACATGAAGGGAAGTGGATTCCAAGAGTGCAGTGCTCAATCCAGAGAAATTGGGGACGAGGGGGAGGGCAAAGGTGTCTGTGAAAAACGTTCTAGAATGGTGAAAGGCTACAACCTTGGGGCTTCAATGATGTAATGAACACTGCAAAATTTTCAACTAGGAGAAATGATTGCAGGAAATATTCCAGTACAAGTCATGACGCCAGTGAAACCATTCGTGTACATTATAAATATTATGAGGATTCTATTGAGGCTTGGTGGCATCAAGCCACAAAGTCTTCCAGGGATAGTCAAGTGGAAGGAACTAATAAGATGTTGCCAATGAGCAATAGAAGAAGAAGGGAGGCCAAGGTTCCAGGCAAATTGATCTATCTTCTCGAGTGTTTGAGGGCTATCAAGCCCACAAGTTTGGTTCCAGCTTCAAGCATAGGCTACAAAGTTAGGTTGGCATTTCTCTTCTCATCAAACTTTCAGACTCTCCATTACTTGTCATATGCTTTCTGAAAATCAGTTTGCATTGCCAACTGGTGGTGTTGGTACAATGAATCTGATCTAGTACTAAACCATCTATCAGGATTCAGCTCTAGTGGTATTTTTAGGGTAAAAAAGAGCTCTGCTAGCATTGCTAAACTAGTTAAAAGCTCCACCCACAATTTGGAGACAAATAAAATCTTGGGAAACATTTCCAAGCCAATTAAAAGATTGAACATAGTTGAATAGGAAAGGATCTCAGGAAACACTATTAGGCGAAGTAGAGAAGCGAAGAAGGAGCCACATGATAATTTTCCTTTGAAGCCTCCTTTGAAACAACCATTAGCATCTACTACTATGACCAGCACCACATAGGCAAAGCCTCTCTTAAAACAAGGAGTTGGAAGGGCATCAAAGCATGCTACGTAAGAATCTCAACAACATAAAGCTCAAGAACTGGGACAGAAGAAACAAACACCTGAACTGCAAGTCCCATAAATTGAGCTATTACTTCCAAGACCAAGAAAAAGATCTACAAGTTTATCACAATGTCCCTTTGGGTTTATGAGGAGGTGTTAGTACCAAGCATATTTCAATGACTATCTGGATAGTTGGATTCTATAAGTGCAGATATGATGGTTATCGGGTTGACTAATAATAGGATGCATGCATATCATGTTTAACAATGGAGTTTTCTAATCATATGATGAAATATCTCTACTTTATCAAATGTGGAGTGTAATGATCATGAGATTTTGAGTATATCTGTGGATATGTAATACAACTTAATGTATGAATGAATATTTAACATTCTTGTGGAGATGCAACATAATTTAAATGCTATGACTGCGTATTGAATAAAAAAAAGGAATGTTTCCCTTGTTAATTTGTATAAATAATAGCTCTCTCCATTAATATATGGAGACATGGCAATTTAAGCATCTATCTCCTCTAGTTAAGCATCTAGCTCTTATCACTCTAAATAAGTAGCTATTCCAAGTGGCCCAAGTAGGTGAGAATCACAATATGAAAAGGGGCAATAAATTATTCCAATAAAATTTTGGTGGGAAGGTTGGAATTAGGCTTTGCCGTCATCACTAGTCATGCGGCATTTAAGGGAAGTTATTCCGCGTGGCCCAAGTAGGTGAGAATCACAATATGAAAAGGGGAAATAAATTATTCCAATAAAATTTTGGTGGGAAGGTTGGAATTAGGCTTTGCCGTCATCACTAGTCATGGGGCATTTAAGGGAAATTTATAGAAGGAAAGATCATGTCATTTTAATGGAGGTTCAGGTTGATTTTCCTTGGATAAATATTGATTGTAGTCTCTTGAGATTGTTGTTGAATGGAGAAACTAGATGTGGCTAGATAAAGTAGCCTACCTAGAATTCAAATCCATTATGTCTTCCAGTGATGGTACTAACTAACTAGAGTATTATACTTCTACCCATATAGTGCCTCAAACGAGCTCATTTTCAATGATTCATGGTAGTCATTGTTGTATTCAAACTATACTACTGCAGATAATCCTCCCATTTAGTAGGTTTAATAATTATGTACATTAGATCTAAATGGTTTAATAATTACGTACATTAAAATAATCTATTATAGGGTCTTATTTGTCCTTTTTGTTTTCCCATTTGTTTGAGGATGGTAGGTAGAATTGAATGCTAAGTGTATGCCAATTCCTCCCAACAATGCTTTCCAAAATCGTGAGGTAAGCTTAGTGTCTCGATCAAACACTATTACCTTTAGCATACTATTCAATCTAAAAAATTTCTTTCATGCATATCTTAGAAATATCAATTTCCTTATGAATGGATTTCACTGGAATGAAATGAGGCACTTTTCTTAACTTGTCCACTACTACCATTATGGCATTGTGCTACTTCATAGTATTCAATAATCCTGTGATAAATTCCATGGTTATGGTTTCCCACTTCCATTCTAGAATTGGGAGAGGTTGCAATAAACCTGTTGGGTGCTTGTGCTTAGCTTTAACTTGTTTGCATTCCAAACATCTAGCAATCTATTGCAGGACTTCCTTCTTCATCCCCGGATGTAATCATCTTTTGATAACTAGGGTGTCCAAAATAAGGCTTTTTATGTAGTTTATCTATAATGAGCTTCTTTAGTTCAATGGAATTTGGTATATACACCTTGTCATGGTACATTACTAATCCATCATCAAAGTATTGCTCAATAATTCTCTCTCCATCTTGATTAGAATCTCTTGTTGTGACATATTAGTTTATTTAATGCAATTATTTATCTTAATTCTTTGAAATAGTAGGTAAATGTTGTTTGTAGACATAGATAATGCAATTATCTATCTTAATTCCTTGAAATAGTAGTTAAACTTTGTTTCTGAACCTAGTTATAGAATGTTACATTGAACCACATTAAAAAAATCAGATCTTTGAATTTCTTTCCTAAAAATAACATCGAGTTGTTTTTTTTTCTTTTTCTTTAGTAGCCCTAAAATCGTCCTTTCGCTTGTGAATTATAATTCATACTATGTTTGACATTATGAGTCCTGGGATCAAAACCTGGTAGCAAATTGTAGACTTATAATAATAATACTCATTGATTTAAGATATTTATGTCATGTTAATGTAATATATATGTAATTTTGTTTTTCAATGGCATCACATATATGAAAGATGCATAGGACTACTCATTCACCCTGAATCATTAGCCTTGGGCAGTCTCTCATTGGGTTTGAAAACAAAAAGAAGAAGCACCCTAGAAACTGAGCTACTACTTCCAAGACCAAGAAAAAGGTCTACAAGTTGATCACGACGTTCCTTTGGGTTTAAGAGAAGATGTTAATATTGGGCATCTTTCAATGACTATCTGATTAGTTGGATTCTGTAAATGTAGATAGGATGTCTATCTAGTTGACCCATCTAGTGCTTGCCAGGGCTGAATTGTGACCAAGAGTAGAAATATTAAACTGGTGGTTATGGTTGTTTGGTAGCAGTATAAGCATTATGATCAGTCTAGTGCTTCACAACAGCATGCGCATTATGGTCATTCCCTACAAATTATTTATTTGTTTCTAAAGTTAGTATTGTTGAAGGCGGAAGCATCCTTACAAACAGATTTTATATGGAAATGAATGCCTCGTGTACATAGTAGAATGTAGCACTAGTAAATTAGTGTGTGTCCTATAATGTAGCACTAACGAATTAGTGTCTTGCCTGTAATGTATTTTGAAGCAACGTGGTCAGTCCATGGCTAGGTTTTGAAGTTGATGGAAATGGGAAGGTGTAGAGTGTGCTGGATTCGTTCATACTCTCTTTTGTAGTGGTCTGGCAAGGAAACCCTGCAAAAGTTGCCATGTCTCTTTCAGAGCAATTTTTAGAAATTTACAGGTTATAAAATTGGCAACATTAGTAAGCTTAGTTAAGAAATCCTTGCAGCTGGGCCACAAATAAGCTTTTATACTATCCTGCTAATTATTGAAATTTGGAAACAATAAAGTCTGATGTGGAGCATAATAGAAATAAGTATTGTTAGAGATGAATAAAATATTACTTTTCAAGTTACCTCAAAGGAAACTTGGAAAATCATGTTTTTTTGTATAGTTATCATGCCCAAGTTTTATTATGGGAACATGCTCAAATTTTAGCATTTTTGGATTTTTTGAAAGGAAACCCTCATCTTCTTATTTAATTGATGTAACTCCATTCCAGAATGTAACTGTTTGTTCCAGGAAGAAATAAAAGATGCATTTCACCTCCACTGATTTATGCCAAACTATAGTTCTATCATATGGTTTAGTTGTAAATAAATTATTTGTTCATATTGGTTTACATTTTCAATTAATGGTGGCGGGTTTGTTCTAGCCCTAAATGTGTGAAAGATAGTAGACCTCATTTGGCCAACTAGACAGTATCACTTATAACTGCAAAACAAATACTTGTTAAAAGTAGGAAACATATCCAACAGTTTCAACCTTTCTTGGTGTTTGCTTTTTCTTCTTTTTTACGGGAACCAAGCAAGTGAATCGTATAGAAAAAGTATACAAAATTTATGAAGTCATTAGTAAATTCTTTGCATATATTTTTAAAGTGACAACAAGCATAATTTCATTTTTCTCAGTAATCAATTAATGGACTTGCCTTTTTATTGCTATTGTGTATGTTACCTTAGTTTAAGAATGATATCTATGACATTACAACCATGTAGACTACAATCTTTCATTAAGAATACATTTGTATTGAGGATCACAAATTATCAAAATAACAATCAAAAGGACTTCACATCACCATCTTTTTCTACCAGAATTTTCCATAGCCATTATGTCTTGCCCAAAGCTTGGTATTGTAAAATTAGTGATTAGGATAATCCAACCGAATATATTCTTAAACATGTAGCATAATTACAATCCAGTAGGCATACATAATGATTGATTATGAGAGGTAAAATGCTACTTGTTCCTTTAAGACAAAAATGTATACTGAACTTTTGCATAGTCCAACAGGTATCTAAGAAGTTCTTTCAAGTTCTTCATCATGACATAATATCTCATAAGTGTTTTTCCACAGTTTCCAACATTTTATTTCATAAGACCTTTAAATGGTCCATATTTATTAGTATGTAGACAGGAATACATCTCCTCTTCTTTTGGATATCACATCTACATAACTTACAAGAACTCATAGTGTTCCTTTTCGAAATACAAAGTTCCTTTCGCTTCTACACAAGGAAAATTGATAAAATTTTGCCCTTCTTCCGGTGGAACTAGTGATCCTCCACATTTACCATTATTGTTGTTGATCACTGAAGAACTGCCTTCCTTAGAACCTAGGTCATTAGGTCCACTGAAAATATTTCATCTGGGAGAGCCATAGGCTGGTATCAAAGATGGAAGTGAATTGGACTTGTGGTCTGGCCATAGGAAATTACCGTTATGAACAGGCATTTCTTCTTTTGTATTAACAGTGTGTCCTCGCATCATTCAAGGCAACAAATTATGACCATATTCGTTTTGATACAACTTAATTTTCTTGTTCTCATTCAATTTTAGATTCTTTTCACCATTTAAAACATTACTTGTTTCCTTTCGAGCATCATCAGTTATGCATGAATCCCTTGGCCATGCAATGGCATCTTGACCCAACTGCAAATTAGGGGCGGAGTACGCACATCCAAGGGCCAAGGAGCACATGCTATCTAAAAACTGAGAAACATACCCCTCGTGATCTTGGTGCAATGATAGTCCATCCACATTTCCAGATTGATCTGTAACACTATAGCTCCCAGAATATCTCTTTGTCCTTTGAACCAAATGTTGATCCATGTTCTGAGAATTAAGTGCTAGTACTCATGCAAGCTATTGTTGAGCCCAAACATGACAAGCTAGGCAACAACTGGATCATCAAATCTGCATGTAACAACAGACTTTGGCAGATTTAGGTCTAGCTAGCTCATGTTTCCATTTTCAACATTCATCATATTGGATGAATACCTATATGCAACAAGCTTCAAGTAATCTCTAATCCATCGTGCTTCAACCTCCATCCTTGCATTCACCCACTGTGTCAGGGAAGCAAAGAACTGAGATATCTGGGAAGTTCGTGGTCTATGAGTCATTGGATCTATCTCCATCTGAAGCAATCATTTCTTCCAGTAGTTCTTAATTTCGTTGTCTGTTCTGCCTGGCATATGAGCAACTATTGCAGAGTCTAGACCACCTAAACATTGAATAAAAAATACACTAGGCTAATCGACCTCAAACATCGTAAGTTATAAAAGTACATGAGATACATGAAGGTCTGTTTAAAGATTACTTGTTTCAAAGAATCACATGGAGTTGGAGAATTGTATGTTCTTCGTCAAAAGAAAATTTTCCCCGGTCTATATTAGGCCTCAAATAGTTGGTCCATCGAAGCCTGCAACTTTTTCCACCATAAGCAACCCTACAACATAGGAATATCACAATTTTCTAAGCGGTATATGATGATAAAACTTTGGAAAGCCGAATTAAGAAAAGTACTCATTTATAGAAATTCAACCCATAAATTGTAGGTGAGTTCTACCCATGCTCATAAATGGAAAATCTCCATTACATCTAACTTATCTTTGTGCATAACTCCAATTAGGCTCTCTGGACACACCACCAATGGTAAAAGTGGCTAGGTTGAGGATTAACCTTTCAAAGTCATTTTATGGTGACTGGTGTATTAGTGAAGGTCCTAATCTAAATTTTCTCTTGGGTATCACCAACACTTTACGTTATCTAAAATTAATATGAATTTGTCTTAATTATTCATTCTTGATAACTTAGTTCAAAAACTTGCTAATCTAGGAATTGCACCTACATTTTGTATGTTAAAATTTCTAGGTATTACCCACATTTAGGTTTCCTAAAATTAAGATGAAAATACTTTAATCATTCACTATTTATAGCTTAGTTCAGAAATCAAATAATCTTGGAATTACACCTACATTCTTTCTAACATAGTTCGAAAAGTTGAGAATCTTTGAAATTCACTTGCATTCTTGGGTAGGGCATGCCAACTCTCATGACTAATCTTTTGTATATAGTCTACAAGGTTTTGATCCTCCTCAGGCGTACAGGGGGCCTTATTTAGTCCATTCTCGTCACAACAGGGAGCCTTGCCCATATTGTTCAGCCCTGATTCAGCGAACATAACATCAAGTTGAGTAGATAGAAAAAACAATTCAAAATCGTATTGTTCTATGAAGTCAATTATGCACGATGTAACTATATATATTGGCAGTTTCAAAAAATCGATACCTCTTCAATGTATGTGTTGAATAAACGATATAGTTCACACATGATTACAGGAAATGAATATTAATTTAGTGTTTGACATAAGGATGAATAGTTATAATTTATACAAGCTAGCCACTTTCCAGTGATCCAAAGTTCACATATCTATATGCCAATTTGACATAAAGAAGTAGCAGTAACATAATTTTCATTGCAATTGCAAGGAATAGCTGCTTTGTAACCTAAGTAGAGCAAGATTGTTGTTGATAATAAAACAAATATGAAAGATTAAAGACAAACTAAACCATGAAGAAGTTAACATGTGATTTTTTTGCTTCTTTTTCTCCATCTTTATCCTTCAAGGGTTAAAATGGATCTATTCTAAAAACATACCATGGAAAAAGGCCATGACACAACCATGAAACACTCATACCCACAAAGATATTGTAGCATTTTCAATAGCCAAAAGTAATTTTCTTAGTGGAGAAGACAAAACTTTGCCTAATAAGAAACAATACATAACAATTTCAATCTGAGTAAATAATATTTGCGATCATCCATAACCCAACCTCCATATAGAATCAGAGATATTATTCCCTGAATCACTCACAACACATAACTTAAGCCAAGGGTTCACTTTCTACGAACACATGCATAGTACAAAATATTGCATATTCAATTTATTGTGTATTGATTCAATTTTACAAGGCACATTAATGGATTAAGGCCACAAACAAGGAGAAGTTGCAGACCTTGGTCTGACAGACCCTCTAGATCAATATAAAATGAAATTCATGGATTCCATAGCTTACAGAAGGCCTCAAGGTTTAGGACTATTTCTTCTCCTCTAATGAGATCAACAACATAACTCTCATGGTCAAACATAATTATGATATATTTGAAATACAAATATAAGTTGTAATGTGCATTTATTATATGGAAACATTGAACAATTCCTCTTTTATAGAGATGTCCAATAAAATATTTGACTATAACTTTGTGTCTACAACTTTACATTGTCATCTAAAACATTATAAAAATGTTCAAAAAAAATAATACAGTTTAATGTTTATCATCTTTATTTCTTATTCATAATATACATATAATCCATAAGAATATTACATTTAACATTACCACGTATCAATATTCTTATTTTGTATTATAATTACAATTTATATATGGTTTGTTAACTTTAAATATTGCTAAATTGGAAGAGAAAATATTTTATTTAGAATATATATTTTTGTGATTGACTTTTATCAATTAAAATAAAATTATTTGTACAAATTTTCATCATAAGAAGTTGAATGAAAAATATACTTTTCAAACCATTGAAATCTAATTACACTAGTGTCAATTAAACTAAAATGACATATACAAGTTTTCATCTTAAAAAAAATTGAAGAAAATATCTTCATTTTAAAATATTTTTTTTTTTTCCTTTGTATTTAATTAAATATATCTTTTAACATTAAATAAATAAATTAATTAATAAATAAACCAATTCTAGTTGACCTCAATAAGGTCAATAATTGAAACCCTTATATGATTACATTTTTGTTAATAAAAATACAAATATCTATATAAATTTTATCATGAAAAAGATTGAATGAAAATATATCGTTCTATTTAAAATACATAAAGTAAATCAAATTGGTACTATTAATTGGAAGATACATAATATCCTTTATTGATAGTCTAAAGACTTAGAATGATGAAAGCCATATCATATTTTAAATTGGCAGGGAATCTCCATATATTGTTTGGAAACACAATGTGAATGAGCATCTCATAAAATTAAATTGGCATTGTCTACCAAGGCCACAATTGTGCTGGAATGGTGAAATTCTTGCCAAAAACTGGTAAAAAAAAACAAATAAATCCAACACTGGGAGTGTTTGAATTGTTTTTTCTTTATGATGAAAATGGAATAAATTGACAGGGCTCTGTAAATGTTGGTGTGACAACGAATTAAACCAGTGCTTTGCATAGTACCATTTATGCTAGGTGGAAATATTATATGGCATTATTTATGCATAATCTGTTTGATTGATACGTATAGTTTCCAAGCTAGAAATTTTCCATGACTTTGGAGGATTTCGTCTTGCTCCATATTCCATGCTTCTAACTTGTTTATGTTGTTTAAGATCACGTCCCTGTTGCAACTATGTTGGACACTAGACATATAGGCATGGAGAGGCAAGCTTTTACTTTGCCTTGTAGGTGATTGTGTGAGGCACATGCGTGCGTTGGACATTGGACATGTAAACATGACGCATCTAGATTTTACTTTGCCTTGTAGATGGTTGTATGAAACACATAAATAGGAGTTTTGAGTATGGCAATGTCTTATTCCTCTATCTTCAATTTTCTATCTTCATACACTTTGATTGATCATGCTTGATTATGGATTTTGGCTTGTATCTGAAAGATGAGTTGTGTTTGTCCAACTATGTGCAAATGATGATCCCCCCTCCCCATTTTCTTGTCTTCATATCCTTTGATAGATCATGCTTAATAATGGGTTGTTAAATATATCAACTATATTGGTTCATACTTTGGTAAACCATGGTGGTCGTAGAGCTTTTAATGACAATTTCTTTTGACAATGATAACCAATGAATTATTGTTAACATTACCTGTTATAAGAACCCTGCCATGAGTAGGATTCAAGGCTCTTACTTTTGGACAAATTTATCTTAATTAAATTATATTGATAAGCAATGAGTGGATCAATTTTATGTGTTAATAATATTACCTTTGGAAAATAAAGAAGGCAGCATAAACACTTCTATTAAATGCCTACCTCAAAGGGGAGCTTAAATGGTTATTCAAACTGATATGTAGATAACAAACCTCTTTATGAATTGGTTGGGTCATTTAACCAGAACCACAAACACAATGAGTCATATTTTTATTTTGGAATAACCATGTCAACCACAACATGATTTCATTTTCATATGCATAGTATCCATAAACCATGTCAACCACAACATGATTTCATTTTCATGTTCATAGTATCCATAAATCAGAGTAGTTAGATTTAAGGGCCATATGTACACTTAAGATGAAATTGGATGTGGGATAGTTTAGATCATTAAATAAAGTGTTTCATCACTCACAACTCAAGCTTTTTTAGACTCTTGTCTGCCAAAGCTTTTCTTCCCTATACTTTGCATCCTGGTAACTAAATATTGAACCTGTGATGCACTGGTTGCAACAATTCAACGAAGTTAATTCAACCTAAATAACTTCGTGCAACCAAAAAATACAAAATATTCCCTTCCGCATTCCCATCCTCCTATAAACGTTCCTTTGCATGTCTGCTAATTATAATAGAATGTTGTGAACTTGTAAAATCTTGAAAATTATTGACGTTGAATCGCAATGACTTGTCAGATAGTGCTGCAAGTGGCAAATGACTTTTGTTTGTTGCTTTGATCATACTGGGCCCGGGACACGCCCACCACAAAATTTGACAAGTAAATGGTGACGGATGGTCCATCCTCACCAATCAGTAAGCTACCCTGTGTTCACCACAAAAGGAGGCAGAGCAGTGGCAAAGGCAAATTTCATTCTGCGAGAGAATATACCCACCACTGTCTATGCCTCTGGGAATTTCCTACAGCCAATCCACCTCATTCTCGAGTAAATCTGCTCCTTTCCTGCTATATACGCACAGATTTCTTCCCCTCTTTGTTATGATCTGCTCTGCTCTGCTACTAATAACCATGGATATCATCATTCGAGTCAGAGGCAATGTAAGAAAAGCTTTGTAGTAGTTCCAATCACCCAAAGCTTTGTAGTAGTTCCAATCACCTACCCGAGTAATGACGAGCAATAAGGTCCACAGAAAATCGTTCCAATCATCCACTGGAGTAATGACGAGCAATAAGGTCCACAGAAAAGGCCCTAGGAGACCGTCAAGAAATAGTTGCAAATTTCTTTTACAGAGGACAAACACTTCCTTGATCGCTCCCGACCGCAATATCTGCGTCTCTCCTGCACTCTCTAAACAAGTCAAAGAATGGAACGCAAGTCACCACAAGCATGGCTTCAAGATGTTCTAGACGTACCAGCCTGTGTGTTTGTATGGTCGGAGATGAAGTATCATGTGGGCAGCTGGAGAGGGAACGTCCGGTAACTGGGGTATATGGAGTGAGTCCCTTTGGGAAAACGTCTTTGCTCAATATGTTCCAGAACACTGAAATGGTTAGTAGAGAATCTTTTGTTGTGATTAGGTTCAGAATTTCTCTGAATTGCAATAATTTGGATTTTGTAGTGATAAAGAGAACAAATTTAGACCCTTATAGATGTAGGGTGGGCATTGTTTAGTAGACTGGCTTTCTAAAACAACCATGATTCTAAGAATATAGAGGAGGCTGGACGAGTGTAAAGGTTTGCCATTCGCCATAAGCCTCAAACATTGCAATGAATACCAGTTTACACGATTGGATAGTTTTTTATCCTCTGATGCAGAGCTCTATCAACGACTGAGATGGAGTTATGGTGCTTTGAAGGAATCAGTGCAGAAGTGGATTGCAGAAGGGCTAGTTAAAGACAAATGGGCTAACCTTTTAATGGGCATGGCCCTTGGAAGCACCTATTTAAAACATTTTTCTAAAAAGTTGTTTATTAAGATGCGTAATGGTTGCAGTGTCATAAGAGGTTCCATCAAGACTTCTACTCAGATTGAGCTCTCTGGTTCTGGATCTGGGCTCCACTGTTTCAGTCCCAATGTCAGTGAGGCAACTAACTGCCTGAGTTTTACATTAAGACATCAGGGATTTGCCTCAGCACATATGCTATGCCCATTTGAGCGCCTCAAAATGTAGTATCTCCGATCTTACTTGATCAAGCAGACTCTGAGTTAGGGCAAAGTCCTCAATAAGATTGGGGGGTCTCATAGATCTGAGTAAGCTGGCTGTAACTGTAGAATTTCGTAAAATAAGATCAGAAATTAAAGTGGTCCTGATAGAAACCTGGTTGGAGACCATGGATTTATGGTCTACGCTGTATTTCCGGGACAGGCAGAACGCGAAAAAGCTAGAGATTTCATGTTCAGCCCGCCAAACAACACTTGAAAGTTTAAACTATCTTAAAATTGTAAATGTTTTATAATTGTTGGTATCTAACTGTAGCTCTCTTTGTTGGAGAAGATGCTAAATTTGTAACTTCCAAGGTTGCAAGCCTCGAATAATTTGATGGCATAGGTTGCCATGCACTTTAAGCATTTTATTTGGCCAAATAGATGGGTGGCAAAGCATAAATTTTTGACAGGTATGTTGACATTAAAATATCCCTTGAAAACTTACCTAATAATGGCAAATGTGTGCATGGTTAATTTACTGAAAGTCTCTCAATTTTTGTCATAAATATGATGGTGATTAAATGAATGCCACATGGCCTGGAATTCCCTCTGAAATTAGAGATTTTGTGAAACACGGACTCAAGTATAATATGCGACTGTACTTAGTCCATTGATAAAGTGGGAGGGATTTTGTAAGGGATGTCTCATGCACAGATTTTATGCAGATTTTCTCTCTTGCTTCCTCCTTTTTGCAAATTCCTTTTTGCAAATTCGTTGTGCCCTATGCAGTTATGTACTATATTTTCCATTGATGTATTTGTAGAGTTATACACTTATCTAACATATTTATTATTTGAAGTGTTTGAGTTTAATTTGTGGATTGAATTTCGGTGTTTCTAGAACAAATTATGAGTGTTATTTCACTACACTGATCCTTTAATTGCTGATACATTTTAGCAACAAGTCCATTGTAATGCTTTGCCCCATGGAAACCCCATTTCCTGTGGGTTTTCATGTTTTTCGTGGGAAAGGAGGGCAGGTTTAATAATTATGTCCTATGCTTTGATGGAAACTGAAAATATTTATTAAAAATACCCTGTAAAATGTATCAACTTCAAGAAGCCAAATTTTGTAATGTCTACCCAATGGAATCACATTTCTTCTAATATGAAAACTTTGAGAGGTCCAAATTTGTAATTTTGTCCCGTTGGAATTCCATTTCTTCTCATAAGTTATTATTTTGGTTTAAAATAAAGATGAGAAGTTCAATAATCTAGATTTCCATTTCTTCTAATATGTCATTATTTTGGTTTAGAAGGAGGGTGAGAAGTTCAGTAATTGTTTACCATGTACAATCCTGAACTTTTTCCCAATTTAAAATGCCATCTCCTTATGGTTAAGGTGCGATCTATATTCTCACCTCAAAGGTTATTTACCAAGCAAGCCAAATATATTGTATAAACTTTTGAGGTCCTTTAATTGAGATTTCAATTATACACAAACATCACACATGATCAACCTGCTTCCCATCTCAGACCCGGCCTTGATTCCAAATATGACAAATGTGCTTCCCATTTCAATGTGGAGGTTTGTCGTTACACCCAAACTCGCAGGTGTTGGTAAACGTTACAAACCAGTAACTAGGATCCCCATGGTGGAAATTACAGATTCTATAGAGGTGTGGTGATTTTTCCAACACCCCCTTAAACGCAATTCGGGGGAATTAAACCTAGGTCCAAGCTCTGATACCATGTGGAGGTTTACCATTACACCAAAACCCACAGGTGTTAGTAAACGTTATAAACCAGTGAATAGGATCCTTAGGGTGGAAATTACAGATTCTATAGAAGTGCAGTGATTTTTCCAACACTCAAACCTAACATTGATTCCAAAACATATATGACAGTCTGTAATTCAGGATTTATACCCCTCTATTTTTCTATTTCCACGGAATTTAGACCTGGAAAATTATTGAATTTCATTTTCTCAACCATCACAAGGTTCATGTCCTTCGATTTTTCTCTTTTGACGAGTTCGAACTCACGCTGAGCTGCAAAATTAAATCTTCTTCTACAGGAAAAATATTTTATTTCAAAGTATTGTTGAAAATCATTGCGAGTGTGTTTGAAAGTGAGAGTCTTTGAATTTTACTTTCTCAACGACGTCTAAAACTAAATAAAGTCGTTTAAGTTTTACTCCATAGAAACTTAGTGTACATATGTTATATGTATACAACTAAGTATATATGTATCATTTCAACCCTCTTATATTATGTCATAAATATAAGTTTATGTATTATTGAGTTGTCGAGAAATCCTCCTGAGTTGTACTCGCATCTTTCCAACATGAACTAGTCAAGCAAGAGAATATAAATGTTAATGATGAACTTTTCTTGGACCCCCTTCAACTTTTTAAAGTTGATATCTGGATTACAATTTCAAATTCGGTTTAATTTATAGAATAACACACTTTTTCATTACTTTGATCCATGCTTGAAATAGTTTAGGCAACATCCATATATAATTGTAAAATAAATGTATACAGTTCGGTCATATCTCTGTCTGATACAAAATTACCAGTTTTTAAAAATAATTTTTAACTTTACTTTCTCAACCTATTATTCAATCTAAAAATAATTTTCAATTTTACTTTCTCCACTTATTATTCAATCTATTTATAACAATAAAGTGAAACGATTATAGTAATTCTTATACAGATTACACCATTATTTTGTTTGTCCACCATTATGATATTTTCAGGGTGTAAAAATAAGAGAAAACAATTTATAAAAGCAATTTTAGGGGCAAGATCCAATTTAGAGAATTGAGCTTCGGAATTTTTTGGGTCCAGTTTGAGAATTTAAATAAATCTTTTTGGGGTAAAATTTTTCCACTTAAGTACCACAATGGCTCTTGTTATTTACTCACAAAGACTTTTCCAATGGTCCAAGAAATATGCCAATTAAAATTCAAATGCAAAAGTTATTCCTCCTAGAAGTTGACCTATCAAGATTGTCTACTATAATGCAAGAGGATGCCACATCAGCGACTCTTAATCATGAAAAAGAGGCTAGCTAAGTGGGAGTGATGAAGAAGACTCTAGATAGGTCAAATAGTAATATCAGCTCATATTAGGGATTTAACGAGTCAAATTTGACCCCTAGCAGGAAAAGGGGTTTCATTCTATTAGAATGTCTTTTGTTCTAGAGTAGACAAAAGTAGCTGAGAGAAAGAGAGAAAGGAAGGTGGTATGCGTTTTATAGTAGCCTAGGGGCCATAGGTCTCAAGGAACTCCATAGAGAGTGCCTTCTTAATTGTATTTGCATGGTTTCCATTCTAAACAAAATAAAGCCAAGTAGTCTCACCTACCACATGGGTTTCGTCCAAAAAAAAGTTTCCCATATTATATCTTGGTGTTCATGGTGTTTGGTATGTGTTTGCATTTCATTGCTATTGTTTTCTGCAATTTGATCTATCAGATGCATAAGCAAAAAAACAATAACTAATAAATCCAAAATCAAAAGAAAATTAACCCTCACAATAAAGATTTCACATTTTTAATCTATTTTTATTAGACATATTCTAATAAACTGTCTAATAAAATATCCATTATAATTTAGAGATCATTTTCCATATATATGAACCATTATTTATAAAATTCCATTATTTGTAAAATTTTCTTAAATATAGATAATTATTTATAGGAAATTCATTAATATAAATATTAATTATTTAAATTTTAATTAAAAACCTTCCTTAATATTTCAATAACAATGACATAAAATACGATGCAATGCTTCTCATTGTGCGAAGAATAGCCTTCAAAAAAATGGTACAGAAATTTGTGGATTTGGCCTAAAAGGTACAGAAATTTGTGGATTTGGTTCGGTATGATAATTTGTCAAAATCGAATTCGGTATTCATAAATAAATAAATAAATAAATAAATATATAAAAAGATAATTTCCATATTGATTTTGTTTTATAAAATGTTTTTCTCTC
The DNA here is from genome assembly GCA_000404065.3 of Pinus taeda. Lineage (NCBI taxonomy): Eukaryota > Viridiplantae > Streptophyta > Pinopsida > Pinales > Pinaceae > Pinus > Pinus taeda. The sequence continues at coordinate 26,004 of APFE031582892.1, read as the reverse complement.
AAATGACATATTTTCAAATGTAGGACAACATTGTTATCCAATTCTCAGTCTATTCCCACAAAGTGAGTTAGGGTGACAAAGTAATCAATCTGGAACTTTGGATGGTTGATATTAAATTTCATCACTAAAGGCTTATACTTTCCAAAATACTCATTATTCCAGAACTATCTCTGTCTATAGGAGCTAATGTTTAAAAAGCAGATAGCTTGATTATTCCGAAACTACCTCCGTTTATATGATCTTATGCTTAAAAAACAGGTAGCTTGAATGTTCAACGCTAATGCTTATATACTGCTTTCAAGATCTTGCACTGTAGTTGTAAATTGTAAAGATAATTCTGCAATGATAAATAGAATAATATTAAAAATGGTAATTTCGGGATGAAAAAAGGTTGTGAAATGCCAAATTGCAATAGTAAAGGTAAGTTGACTTAAATAAATTTACATGTTATTTTTATATTAAAAAATAATAAATTGTGATAGTAAATTATAAAGATAAATTTGCACATGCAAATATAAGAGTAGATAAATTAAGTCTCAAGGGTTAGTTTATCTGGTTGAGTTCCCATTGTTAAGTACTTTATCGATGGAGAGGTCATGGGTCAATTCTCCTCGATGCCTTTGGGGTTAAGTTTTGCTAGTGTTAATTCTCCTCAATGCCTTTGGGGTTAAGTTTTGCTAGTCTGGCCGAAGGGCTTTAAAAAAGTTTTGCTAGTGTTAATTCTCCTCAATGCCTTTGGGGTTAAGTTTTGCTAGTCTGGCCGAAGGGCTTTAAAAAATTCCCTTCAATATTGATCTGCCTAGATTTTGTGGATGTAGCAGCCACCCGTTAACCACCTCTACGCTTACTAAAGACCTAGACCTATGAATGACATAACAAACAAATTTACATGTTAAATTTCATATATAAAATTTTAATTAAAAAATAAACATGTTGTAAGATATGCTAGTCTGGCCGAAAGACTTTAAAAAAATTCCTTTCAATATTGATCTGCCCAGATTTTCTATGGATGTAGCAGCCACTCGTGAACCACCTCTAAAAAAATAGTAAATAAATTTATATGTTATTTCTATATATTGAAAAAAATTATAAAATAAAAATATACGTTACTAAAGACCTAGACTAAAAATGACATAAAAATAAATTTACATGCTAAATTTCATATATAAAATTTAATTAAAAAAAAATGTTGTAAGATATATATTCTCAATTTTTTTTAGTATCTATTTTTTTAAGAATCAAATTTAAATTTAAATTAGAATCTAAATTCAAATTTAACAAGGTAAGCTGTGAGGCAGCAAGTCCCTGCATTCAGTGGGATGCTTGTGCAAGATTTCTAGTTAGTGCATGAATTCCAATGGATGGCTAATAGAAGTAGATGTTCTTTGAGACACGAATTCATTTAATGAGTGCCCATTGTAGGTTACAGCTCCAGTGACCTGTAAAAGGAAAAATATATAATTTTTTCTATAAGAAGTAGAGTCACATATGAAAACTTGTTAACTGTTGACGTACTAAAATATAGACAGCGAAAAAATTGGGCACATTTGAGAGTAAAAAACAATGTCGAATTTCTTAAGCCATATATTTAAAACTTGGATGGAATTTCTTACAATATTATTTTACTAAAACGTGGATGGCATTTCTTAAAATATTATTTTATTAGAATAGATCCTAAACTTACTGTGAGATCACAATCAGGATTCCCAACGAGAGTTGTTGGCAATATAGTTTTTCTAGCACCAGGTGGACCAAGAAGAAGTGCCATTCTGAACGGTTCAATGAAGTTTCATGAGAATGGAGATTGTCTCTGAAACAGTTGACCTATCTAGGAAAAAAGGGCATAGGAAAAACTTACCTAGAAGGCTTGATGATGCCACTAATATCATGGAGGATTGTTAGAGTCATCCTCTTTGATAGCAAGATCTTCATGTAGTTAAGAAATCCCTACACAATAACACCATATTTTATGCGGTCAAATTTCAAGTTGTCAATATCAATCTTACCTCATGTCAATAGGATGTTTAATCTTAAACGGTTGCCATTAGAAGTCCCGGATCTCTCTGCTCTTCTCTGAAGGCATAGAATTTGTTGTCCTGGATCTCGCTGATCTTCTTTGAAAGAATTATGTACACCTGCTTAGGCTTGAGCCTACACTCTTTGCACGGTGACACTCTGTCACAACGACTAAGCCAAGGTCCAACAACAATGTAACCAAATGATGCCCAAGTGATTTTTTACTTCGCCTTAACTAAACCTATTTCTTGTAGGTTTCAGAAAACAGAGGAATCAAAAGGGTGGAAAGGATTGGTTTTCCTTTTGTACTAACCATAAAAGATAAAGAAATAGATTCAACACTTTGTTAGAAAACCATACCACTTTGATATCAAAAGGATCATGTAGCTCAATGGGAGAGTAGTCAGGCTTGCTGAGTGGAGGTTCTTGGTTTGATTTCCACCCTGTAGAGCTTCTACGAAAGCCAGGTGTTGAGAGTGACTTGTAATAGCGGAAAGGCTTCAACCAAAGTGTGGTTTGAAGAAGAGGATTGGAAATCAAACAGCTTTCGTCCCATAGACAGGGTTCTATTCCTGCCAACCTTTGATTTTAGGCTTTTTACAAGGAAATTCCGCATCGCAACCACTAAACCACAACCACAGTATAGTATAGTCGTATATGATATATCCAGCTAATAAGTATTCCATTCAAATAACCCAAAAGCGGATACATCCAGCAAGTATTCCATTCAACTAAACCAAAAGATGATTTTTTCTTCTAGAGAAATTATGCAGACTTGCATGAAATTATTTGTTGAAGCTGGCCAACAACAGAGGAAACTCAAGGTGGGAAACCACTGGTGCACGGTTGCATGAACTTATTTCTTAAAAGTGGCAGAAAATAAAGGAACCTTAAGGGTGGAAACTGCTGGTTTTTTTTTGTATATTAGTAAAGATAAATAAATAGATTCGGCACTTTGTTGGAAAAGAAATTCACACCCTGATATTAGAGGGTCATACTAGAAATATGAATTCATTCCGGGATATAATACATGTCCTAGTTTTGATAGTCTTGGCTTTCATTTCTAACGTGTCCAGTTGTAAACATGATATTAGATTTGGGTATTGAGGTGTTTTTCTAGAAAATGATAGCTAAGTGATGGTGCTAAAAGTCTGAGAAAAGACATCTGTCATGAATGCAATGGAGTAGGTACTATTCCCCAGGTGGACTTGACAAGCAAGATTACCTTTACTAGAACTCCAAACTAAAATTAATTCAAAAGTAATGAAAAGAACAATGAATTCACAAATATATCGTCTGGTGTCTCATCTCGATTATGCTGACAGTAATATTCAAAAGAGTAGTAGGGGCTCTGCCTCCGACGCAGGCACCTGCCTTAATGTTCAGGTGTTTGAGCTTCGTCAAGAACCACTCATTTTCCACTTCGTCCACCTGCAACACTCTCTCAATGAACCTCTTGCGAGTGTCATTGGAAAGCGTGGTGACATCCACATCATGATATTTGAAACTCTCGGTCTCTACAACTTCACTTAGAACAGACTTCCTCAGTCAATCATAAGTTGGGAGCTTCTCAAGAGCAGCGCATCCGACACTCAGATTCATTCCCAAGCCTCCCCTTCCTCCATCTAGCTAGCCTTTCTGTATTATTTGGGGAGGCATCCATACTACCAGGATTCATATTGACAGGGCTGAACATACGTCCAGAATTCCTGTTACTAACCATCAGCTTCTACTGCAAGCAACCAACAGTGCATAGGCCAAGTAACACCCAAATCAAACAGGCATCCCATTGAAGCAGAATCATAGACTAGTACATGAATAAAATCAATGAAGCAAGAGCGATAAGAAAACAGTATAGATTAGCAAAGCAAAAAAAAATGTATGTTCCAGAATGATTACAAAATAAGCAAAAATTTGAAAACCACTACAATAGAACACCAATTGAGAAAATGAACCAGGTTTTCGAATTGGTCAACCATATATGCAACATAAGTTGCAGAGACATAGACTCCACCGCGGAATGAATGAGGCCAAGGAATGAATAAGGCCAAGGTAGGAATGAACAAGACCAAGGTTAAGGAGGGCACGAGGCTTAGGTATGAACAAGGTTGAGGTTAAGGATGGCAGAGTTTTGATAAATGGAACAATGAGACACATGGCCTTCATGGTAGGTCCCACATAGCGTTTTGTCTAGCATGATTAATATGCTATGTGGTAGCTATAATTTATAAATTTGCATTTGCATGCACTACAAGTGCCTCTTGCCTCACTGAGAAGTGTAACCAGAGAACGATTGCCTTGAAGAAACTCAATTGAAAAACACAAACACATAGTTTTTCAGCGGATGGACTAGGAAATCTAACCGGGCTCACCACCAGAGGTATAACTAAAGAACTAGTGCCTTCAGAGAAACTTAGTAGCCAAATAGTGTTTCACTGCAGTTGCTTTCCTTTTCTTTCCTACAGCAGAAGATTCATTCTAGTTAGCTACAGAGGATCACCATGGGGGCTTTAAGGAGGAAGAAGATGCGCCTGCCTTTTTTGGCACCATTGCAGCGACGACTACAGGTGGAATTTGGCCTCAAGCTTTCAAAATTGTTGATCATTTGAGCTTCTTGGAATCATACATGTAGTCACCAAAGCAGATTTGATAATGGAGACACTCCATTTAGGGTTGACATATCTCGATAAGGTAGCAATTTTCTTTCTACTGGGTTGATAGATCTCAATAAGGCAGCAATTTTCTTTAGTGCGGTAGAAGATTCATTCTAGTTAGCTACAAAGGATCATTGTGGGGACTTTAAGGAGGAAGAAGACATGCCTACCTTTCTTGGCGCCATTCCAGCTACAACTACAAGTGGAATTTGGCCTCAAGCTTTCAAAATTGTTGATCATTTGAGCTTCTTGGTACATGTAGTCATTAGAGCAAATTTGATAGTGGGCTTCCTTCCTCGGAGGATGATGCAAGATCTCATGGCAAACCCAATTCCACACAACCCACCAAATTCTCTACTACAACTTCCGAGTCAGAGCCCAAGACTTTGGGTCATGGTACAGTCATGAATGAGACTAGAGATGTGTTAAGTCCAAGCAACTTCTGACTCAGAGCTTGGTTCAATCATGAAGAAGACCAGGGATGTGTTAACGCCAAGTAGAGTTGAGACAGGATGGAGACCAAGCTGTTGGCAAGTTGGAAAAAAGAAGATATCTGAAGATTCATATCAAAGAGCTGTTCGACCATCAGAAAGACCCTTTCGTCCTCTGGCAACCCGCAAATGGTGGGTGAGTTTCCTAAGTTTCCTTCCAAAATCATAAGTGATAGCAAGGTAGGCTAAGTTGTTTGTAGTTTGCAGTTTGTAGCAATTGTTGACACAGTTCAATATGTTGCTTCATAGCTCTCCCTATTGTGCTTCTTCACAGCTCTCTTCTATCCTGGAACCTGGGTTAATAGTTAAGAAGGAAGGCTCTGTAGGCAAGTACCCTAGATAAGATAGCTCTCGTTCCGTAGACGACACCACATTAACATGTGGCAACTTTAGCAACACCGCACGAACACATGGCAACTTTAGTGACTAAGAAATGGCTTATGGAAACTTTATCTTCCCTAGCATTTCCAAACTAGGCTAGCATTTAATATTGCTAGACTAATGCTAGCATTAGTCTACAATTTGAAACAATTTCGAAATATGAAAAACACAAACCCAAAATAATATAAGATTATCACCCCTCCACCTCAGGAAGAGGCTAAATAAGACCACGAAAAAAATTAGAATATGGTTTGTGGATGACATAGCACATCGACGGGTAAAAACTTACTAAATATTAACATGAACTAATGTTAAGCCATCGAAATCGATTACTATAGTCCCATGTCATTGCCAAATAGCAGGGACTAATAACTATAAAACTTAAAATAATATATGTTAATCATATAAGTTATAACCAACCATATAAATTTATAATTGTATACTTATCAATCACAATTTTTAAATAATTTGTTTATTTCAATTTAGTTGTTATTCATTTTGCGACTCTTTATTTGTGAAGTGCCCACTTTGTAAACATTCTTGCTATGGATGAATTAAATTCAACTCGATGATAATGAGAAAAAATTATATAACAACTTTTAAGAAAACTTTTGCATTGGGTTATACAGAGGTTTATTATTTTCAATTTTATTAACAAAAATACTATCATAAAGAAAAATAAATAAAATTATGACTTATGATTATAACTTTATTGCAAGATGCATAACTGATCATGTTTTTGCATTTAATTTTGTTTTCCATGAGATAATTTTCAACATACTCATATAGTCAGCGTCGTATATTTCTTAACAATAATTTTTAAAGCTCGTAACTTTTCAATATACTTTCCAAATGCTCTTTTATAATATTTTATTGAAATATTTCTAAGTGTAATTTGTTTTAACAAATAAGACTTAAATTAAATAGTTTATTTAAGAGTTATGCTCAAACTTTTCAGATATATACAAAAGTTAAATTACATAGATTTTTATGAATTATTTGACATAACTATCTAGGAAAATCAACCATAATTAATCAAAACCAATCAAAATTAGTGAGACATAATTTTTGATGAGTGTAGCCATGCAACATAACCATTAAGGAATATAGCAATTTCATATAAAACTAGCCAAAATGAATGTTACAATATGACATATTCATTCAAGCACATGATCATCCAACATAAACCCTAAGGAATGTCACAAGAAAACCTAATCCTCAAGGAACATTACAATAGATATATTAGCCATATTATAAACCTCTTAGTGTTTTAAAACTTGTACAACCATACTCAGACATGATGAACAATAGTCAAGTTGCCTTGTTAAAACATGTTTACATGGTGTACCATGATTAACAATAATCAACTATTACCATCCATGGTTAGCGATGCCAATCCAAAGTCAATCAAACTCAATTCAACATAACCATCCATGAATGTCATAATACAACATAAACATTAAAAAATATGATTTTGACATAAAATTGTCCAATGGGAATTGCATAATCTAACATAACCATTGAGGAACTTTACAATCCAACAAAATTGTTGATGAATGTCACAATGCAACATAGCCATAGAGGAATGTAGTAATTTCACATAAGTCAATATAGGTAGAAAAAATGCAATAAATTGTTAGCATTAGTTACCCACATACAATGGCTTCTTTCGGGTTAAATTGTTTTATTCACATTCCTTAAATAGACTAAAACTTGCTACAAAAATGTAAATTTAAGTTTCATGATAATGACAATAAATAATCAAATTATTGAAACTTTTAGCATAACTCTAGGTGCTATCTAACATTACAATTGTATACCTCAAATTAGTTGTTATGAAACATGTTATACTCAAATTGCGACTTTTAATTTGTCAAATATTTATGTGCCAGATATTCTTAGTGTGGAATATTTAAATTCAAGTGAATAATATGGACATGGTCTATTATGGTTAACAATAATTAATTACTATAATCCATAGATAACCATTCTCACCCAAAATCAATGTGACAAAACCATTGATGAACTTAGCCATGCAACATAACCATCAAGGCATGTAGAAATTATAACATAAAATTAGCCAAGGTGAATGGATTAATCTAACATAACCATTGAGGTACTATAATCCAATATATACATTGAGGAACGCCACAATAGATATATAGACCACATTATAAATCTCTTAGTGTCTTGAAAAATAGTCCACTATAGTCAAACATGACTAGAAATAATTGAAACCATTGTAAAATCATGCCTAAATTGTGTATGATACTTAATAATAATCAACTATTATCATCCAATGTTATCCATGGCCAACCAAAGTCAACTAAAATTAGTGTGACATAACCCTCAATTAATATCGCAATATAGAACAATCATTAAATAATGTATAATTTAACATAAATCTAGCTAAGATGAATATTGTAATCTAACATAACTATTAAAGAAAATTTCAATCTAACATAACATGGAAATACAATGTAACCTAACCATTGATGATTGTAGCAATTCAACATAAGTCAACAAAGATAGAATGATACAATAAAGAACTCTTAAGTGCTCATATATAATGTCCTCTTTAAAGTTAAGTCATTTTATTTATATTCCTTAAAACAACCTAAAACTTACTACGATAATGTAATTTAAGTTTCATGAGAATGCACGATAAATTAGTAAAGACATATGTTGTATTGCAACAACCATTAAAAATTGTTGCAATTCAACATAACCCATGAAGAATGTGCCTATATTGCATAACCCTTAATGAATAGTGATTATCATACATTAAACACATTGATAATGAAGTTGACCTCTTAATGTCAGACATAACCCTTGATGAGTGTTGTAATGCAACATTACCACTAAGGAATGTGGAAATTTGACATACAGTTAGCCAAGATGAATCTTGTAATCGTGCCATAAGAATTGAGGAATCTTGTAGTCCAACATAACTTATTGACAATTGTTGTAAAGTGACAAAACCCTTCATGAACATCACGAAGCAATGTCATAGTAGATGAATGTGATAATGCATTATAACCATTTAGAAGCATAGGAAATCAACTAATACAATTAAGATGAAAACTACAATAGATATATTAACCATATTGTAGACCTCTTAGTGTTTTACAAATGACCCAATGCTACATAGCCCTTACTGAATGTAATACTTTGACACAAGTTAGTGAATATGAGTGTCATGATCCAACACAACCCGTGACATATCTCATAATGTGGCAAAAGATTTATTGAATATCAATACCAACCCTGATTAACTCATGTGGTTAACCATGCTATCATGTTTGACTATGATTACTAATTGTTAGACCATGTTTGATTAGATTTTGTATTAAGGAAAGATTAATAGTATAAATAACATGGTGGGTCTACTAGTAGCCTAAAAACAAACTAGCAACAAAAAAATGAAAGTTTGTCCATAATTTCTGAGTGACATGTCAGTCTAAAAATTATAGAAAATGAGTTTCCAACTAAGTGATTCAATGTTTAAATATATAGGTCCTATATTTTGTATGGTGATATTTTCCGGAGCTATCACCTTCATGTTTTCTTGGAATCGATGTTTCGAACCAACCACTGTGGTTCATCATCAAGATCAAATGAGTAAGTCAGAACATCAAGCGATCAATAAATAGAGTAAAGGGTTGAGTAAAAAGAGCCAACAAGTTAATTCATGATATAGTTCAGATTATTAATTAATTGATGGTTTTTTTTTTTTTTTTTTGATT
>APFE031582892.1:0-15978 GCA_000404065.3 Pinus taeda | reverse complement strand
ATTAAATATTATTTTAATGTTGTTTCTAAGTCTTTGTGTTTGTAAACAATTGTATCTATGTTAATGATTAATTATTAATTATTAATTTATGGAGTTTTAGCTAAAATATGAATTTAAATATCAAATTAGTTTCTTGTTGATTATTGTTCTCAACTTTGAAGTTATTAATGTTCATTATTATTTGTATATTATAAGATAGACCAGGGAAGACAAATTAGGAGAATAGGGTAGCTGAATCCGTCGTTAGAGTTGGAATCCAATTATCACTAATTTTCCATCCCTCATCATGCTTAAGGTTATTTGAGTGTTTACCTATTTCAATAGCTTCTCTCAATTTCCTATGGTGATAGTAATCAATTTTGACCACAACAGAAGAGTTTTCTATACATATGTGATGATTGGTTTTACTAGAGTGCTCGGCAAGGGCTGAGGTTTTGGATCAGTTATGTTTAATGTCAGTGGCATGCTTTTGAATCCTGGTTTATATAGAGCGGCATGTTTCACCAATGTAGGTTTTGCCACAAGAACAAGCTACCAAATAAACACCTTTGTGGTATCTAGGATCAATAGGGTCTTTTATTGCTTTCAGACATCTGCTAATGGTCTTCATGGGTTTGAAGGTAGTTTTTTTATTGTTTTTCTTTAAAATGTAAGAAATCTTATCAGTAGTACCTAGTATGTAGGGAAGGTGAGCCTTTCCAGCACAATCATCCAGTGGTTGTTTGTGTCTAGGATTCTTTTCCTTCTTGAAAGCTTTGATTCCTTGGTGTCTTCTATATCCATTATTTTCAAAAACATCCAAGATGTGGTTTTTCTCTTGATTAAAATGATCATGATCTGATATGCGCATTGCCCTGGTAGCGAGAGTGTTGAGAATCCCCAGTTTTTGAGTAAGATGATGGTGAGAGTTGGCATGCGGGTAATGTTCTGTGTGGGTTTTCTTACAATAGATATGGTGAGATATGGAGCCATCCTTTTTTCTCTTGATTAGGATGTCAAGAAAGGGAAGAGTGCCATTCTCTTCCACGTCCATTGTAAACTTTATGGAATTGGATTTACTGTTGAGGTGTTCTAGGAAAATGCCCAATTTTTCTTTTCCACGAGGCCAAATGACATAAGTGTCATCAAAAATCTTTTCCATAGTTTAGGCTTCAAAGGGGAAGACTCAATGGCTTTAGCTTCAAATTGCTCCATGAACAGATTAGCAATGATGGGAGACAAAGGGGATCCCATGGCCATGCCGCATGCTTGTTCATAAATAACATCTCTAAAACTAAAAAAGGTTGATTTTAGACATACTTCCACTAACTTAGCTGTGTCAGGATCAATGACTTTATGGACGACTTCCATGGCTTCATCTAAGGGTATATTGGTGTAGAGAGATTTTACATCAAAACTCACCAAAATATCATGATGGTCTAGTTTTATCTGCTTGATCTCATTGATGAAGTGATTTGAATCTTTGACAAAGGAACTAGTGTTCCCCACCATGGGATTAAGTTTTTTGGCCAGGTATTTTGCGAGATGGTAAGTGGGTCCTCTTATGGTATTGACAATGGGCCTTATAGGAATGTCTTTTTTGTGAATTTTAGGGGCTCCATAGATTCAAGGGGTGTATGGATTGGTTTCAATAAGAATTTTAATGTTATGCTCTTTACTTGATTTTATCAAGCTACTAATGATCTTGGAGATATTTTTTATGGGATTCTTATTTAATTTGATGTAACAACCACTATTAATATTAAAGTTTGAAATCAACAAAAAGTAAAATAAGAATTAATTAGTTATACTTTAGATCAAACATTATTATGTTTCAATATTAAAAATAAATACAAAATAGAAACTAAGAATATATAATCAATAAATAAATAAACCATCAACTAATTAATAATCTGAACCATATCATTAATTAACTTGTCGGCTCCTTTCACTCAACCCTCTACTCTATTTATTCACCGCCTGATGTTCTGACTTACTCATCTGATCCTGATGATGAACCACAATGGTTGGTTTGAAACGTCGATTCCAAGAAAACATGAATGTGATAGCTCCGGAAAACATCACCATACAAGATACAGATCACAAAAGCCTCAAATCTATAAAATAGGTCCTATATTCTTCTATTTAGTGAGGTGATAAATATGTTTCCCAATATGAGAAAACTGGAAAAAAACTAAGAAACAGAGCATAATAGAACTAATGTAGGAGGGGTATTTTCATCAGAGTAGGTGACCTAGAGGCATGTAATGAATTTTAGAGGCTTAATATCCATCAATTTTGGCACCGAAGCATTGAATTTGTGATCCACTTCCTTGATATGCAGATGGAGATCGTCCAGTTGGAGCATAGTGCCTTCATACTCCTCATTTCTTTCTATTTGGATGTTTCCCATTATTTCCTTTACCTACCAGTATAAATCCAAGGTTCTGAAATCCTTGGTGTGATGGGTTTTAGAGGTGCTTGTGTTAGGTATCCATGAATCTATTTCCTCACAAACGACTGTGTCATTTAGAAAATTCATTTCCAATAACACCTCTACTTCAATTGATTCAATAATCTCCCAAATCACTAGAGGGGCGCACCTATCATAAATAGGCTCAAAGGTTTTTTATTCATGGTGAACATGAGTGAGAGGCTTTTGGAGTAGACCCCTTTTGTTGTTTCCCCTCTTCCCTCATGCCATACTAGTTTGATAGAGAAATATTCTCTACATAACCACCACTCTAGAAACCTACAATTGATTTTGAGTAGAGATCTCATTTGAGAATTAGAGTAGAGAAATCTATAGGATAGAGGAATTCCTATACTTATTGGTGGGACTAAGGTTGGCACTAGATTTAAGAAAATAGAAACAAGTGAGAGGCATGAAACCACCACGTGAAATTTTCATCTTAGTCCTAGTCATTCATGGAAAGGCATGGGAACTGAACCCTTTAGAAATTAGTGGGACACAAGTAATTGAGCATAATTGTTGATGCCATAATGGATTGGAAAAACTTCCAGTAATCACTAAAACTCATGAAAGTTGTATGTTATAGGTTAGCCTAGTATGTTTCCATATATCCCCTAAAAATGAGAGTAGGAAGAGAAAAAATTGTTTATTTTTTGAGGAATTATGTGTTCTCATCACTTGATTTAGGGTAATCATAAATTATTATATTACTCTAAATATTATTTTTAATTATAAAATTTATATAATAATTACATAAAATTGCAATAATCTAATACTATATAAAAGTAAAACAGTACATTTTTATTCATTAAATTTTATTCTTAGTTAGACTTTTATGTATAGCTATGTTCATAATAATAATAAGAAGAAGAAGAAGAAGAAAAAGAAGAGTAATTCAACTTTCAGGTCACAGTGAAGCCATACACTAAGTTGGTGTGTGATACTTTCTTTTTTTGTGAGACAATGGACCCACCTCAGTGTGGTGATTTGACTACTAAAGTCTACCTTGATGCATACCGACTCTACCCCCCTCTAGATTTGAACCCATGAACTCTTAGGAGGAAATACATGTTGTTAACTCTTAGGCCCACTCAAGATATAATATAGATATATTAATATATAATAGTTTTTTTTTTTTTTTCATATAATAAATATGTTTATACCTTGACATGGGTGTTAATGAAACCTTGATAGGGACATCAACTGATAGGACGAGGCTCCATGTTGCCCCACCCCCTTGCACACCAAAACACCATGGGGAATTAATGAGGCCTCTCCCTCCAAGGAGGGTAGTAGAGGCTCTTGGACACATCAATATGGTATATTATAAAATTAGAGAGATGAGAAAAGAGAACAATTAGACACACAAATCACACTTGATTTTATTGATCTCACAAAGACTACATATATAGGAATACCTGGTACTTCTAGATCCGAGAATTGTGGATCTAGATTACTAAAAATAGCTAATACAACTGATACGTAAGAACTCACACAATTACAACCCACGACAACTTGAAATTCATGGAAGAATTACTTTCAATACCCTCCTTTAATGCTTACATGTAGAAAATATAGAAAACAAACATTACAACAATGGATGAATCTTTGTAAAATTTTCTTAATATGGTCATCACTAGGTCTCATAGCAACTCTGAAATCTCATGGTTTTTGCTCTTTTCTTCACCACACTTTTGAGCTACCCACTTGATCCATTTAAGACATAACTACTTCAGACCATCATTGACGTACTTTGTAGAATTAATGCTTCTCAACCTCCCAGAGCACAACATGTCAGTATCAATATTCAACCATCCTATGGAATTGCCACCATCTGTTGAATATATGACCTTATTTTATATTCTCCATTTATCTAGGATAGCATTCTGGGTACAAAATGTCTTCAGTAGACAATTCTACAACTTTATCTTGTTAAAATAACCTGTACTGACACTCTCGGAGCACGACAGGTCACACCAGCTTGACCTTATTAAGAAATACCTATGACTAATGCTCTCAGAGCAGGACAGGTCAAACCATATTGACCTTATTAAGAACTACATGTGACTAATGCTCCCAGAGCGCGACATGTCACATTAGTGTATTGAATAATTGGCTTGTTCTTTGTGGTTCTGCATCATTTGATTCTTGAATAACATACTACAACTTCATAAAACTCCACCATAAAAAAAATCGTCCTAACATCCTCTTCCATTTTTGTTTTGTTTTGTTTTGTTGTATACACTAATCCCCTCAAACTAAATTTTATTTAATTGAAATGGAAAACAATTCCAAATTACACTAGAAATAGTATGTTCTCATAAATAACAAAAATTTAATAGAGCACCCTTCTTCTTATAAAGAAGCTACCACACATACCATTTTTTAATTATTGTTTATTTAGAACACTACAATCCATACATTAAGGGTTTTGACTTCACAATACTAATGCGAAACAAGCAACTGCTTATTACATTACCAAGTGTATTGTGTGCATCGAGTGATCGAAGTGCAACTCCTGTGGTAGGGTCTAACAGGCACATTCACGCTGTAACAATCTCAAATGTAATAAGGCCTCCCAAAGCGAGGTGTAACACCCTCCTCCCACATCTACCCAAGAAACCAACCAACCAGGGTAAGCATGCGATGAGAAGCTACTAGATATGATTCAACCTACTAGGTAACTTGAAGGAAATGGAATAGACGGAAACACAACACACATACCTCCCTCAGGTGCTTCAGGACCCCCAGGAGCTAATCCACCATTCCAGATGCCCAACCCCTTAGTTAACCTAACATTTAAATGAATTAAAACCAAAGTCACTCCCATGACAAGGCATGCATGCGACTATAACCCCAAAGTCGCTTTCATAGGCTTAACTTCCAATGACTTCGTGATTTGAGCCACTTTTTCTGTCCCAGAGCCCAGGTCACTACCCATAATTGAACCATCTCTTCAAATCAGTAAAATAACATGGAAATGACAATAATAAAACAAATATTTGTTCAAGACCTTGACTGGACCCCTACGAGCCATGACAAACATTTTCTCAAACACTTAGTAAATATGTAACCTACAAGTGTAAGTAACGGATCTAAGCATAGGGGTCTCATACTTATTTGAGATTCGATATGAAGCATTATATCCTTATCACGTTAGCTGCCATTTCATCCATTAGGTCATAGATACATTGATCATTCAATAACAAGTAAGAACATTATGAGAGTCACTCGTAGCTGCTGCCATAAAACATATACATATCTAGCATAATAGTGAAAAAAATATCAATGAAATCATAACCATATACACCACATATAATCCATCATAACACTCATAGAAATACTAGGAGAAATAACCTTTCATTAATGATGCAAAATCCAAACCCAAGATGGGAGTTCCATGTTCCACCCGACCATAGAATGGTTCAGCCAAATCTCTCTTCAGCCATTCACCCCCATGCCATATTCCAAGCATGAATGTGGGATCTCATAGAACACATCAATAAAAAATCATCTAGGGCTTTTAGAGGCCATCCACCTCAACCCATTAAACAATGATTCCACCTCATGATCGGACATCACAAAACGAACATCAGATCAGTCTCTATCCAAGCCTTCTAGGGCTCTAGAGAGTTTGTTCTAACCTGGCTTCGAGGACTAGTAACTCAACCCACAACTTACACCGAGCTCGAGAGCGTTTGTCGAACTAAGGCTCCAGGACTAGTAACTCAACCCATAGCTTTTATCGGGCTCCAAAGCGTTTGTCTAACTAGGGCTCCAGGACTAGTAACTCAACCCACCAAGGGCTCCATAGTGTTTCTCCAACAAAGGCTCCAGGACTAATAACTCAAAAGAAGCTGTTACAGTGCTCTAGAGCGTTTGTTCAACCAAGGGACTAGGACTCATAACTCAACCCAAGTTGTTATAGGGATCCAAAGCGTTTTTCCAACCAAGGCTACATAACTAGTAATTCAACCCAAGCTAAGGAAACATGAGAACCAACTAGTAAACAAAGCAAATAAACCCACAATACCATGTCTATTCAGAAAATGGAAAGGCTAGGCAAATCCACTGTCAATCTAGTTAATCCTCCATGCCAATGATAGATCATGACCAAGAAACCACATCCATGTGCCATGCATGCCAAAACTAGTGAGGAGAACATACATGCAACTCAATATCTGCAAGAAAAACTCGCTATAGATGCTGATACTAATGCTCTCTTGTGCTTTCCTACTCTTCCTTTGCCTTCTTGCTCTAAAACTCCATGTATGCCACACACTCCAAGAGTGTTCCAAGAAAACTCTAAGTATCCAAGAGTATGAGAGAGAGAGAGAGAGAATAATGAGAGAGCTCCAAAACTAAATTGATCAAGTCTTGTTGATTGATCCTCAAAAGCCTTTTTATTAATGAGGCCTTTATTTTCTTCATTTTCCATTATTTTCCTTCATTTTCCTCCTCACATGCAACTTGTGACCTTTCACCTTTATTTTCTCCTAATTTCCATTATTTTCATAAGTTAAATGCCAATTAATGCCTCACACCTTTCCAAAGCCTTTGTCATTTCCTTTTTCCAATTTCCTCAGCCATAATAAATTACATCAACACCCATTAGGATGTTTCCCCCACCATTCATCTTGAAATACGTGTCCCATCACTTTGGCCTTATATATATTTTTACATGGAATTTTCACCAGGGTTGTTATAGGAGGGGAACATGGTACTCAATCAATGCACATTGCTCCATAACTTATGTAATAAACCACTCTCCCGAGAAGCATCCCACACACTACTTCAATGTAATTCATCATGAACTCCTCATATTCACCCTTATCATCGTACTCGCCCACAGTCCCATCACAGATCTGGGTTCCGCCTTTAGCAAAATCAAACCCTGGATCATATGATGCCATGTCCCTCCCCAACCATTCGGGCTTAACTGAATTCTCCTCGGCATTCATGGCTCCCAATTATGTGGAATCACATTTCGACCAATCACTGAAGAAAATTTTGACATTGTCGCATTCCAAGGTATATATATTCAATTATACTTAATACAATCACCTTGTTGGGTGTGTGTTATATTCTTTCCATGACAAGTTGTGTGCGCGGGGGGTGAAATCCCCCTTTGTTTGTTGCGTCAGGTGTAGCAAGGTGGTCACAGGGAGGTTTCAGGGGGCCGACAACCCCCCTGCACAAGTTCTGAGGCAACACCTTGGGAAATGTTTTTTGGACCCTATATTAGGTGGACGGATCTACCTATGGTTTTGTGCATGATTGTTTGCACATGGTTTCGGGCATGGTGGTTTTTTGCCCATGGTATTTTGTAGATATGGTCAAGGGAACTATGATTATGTTCTAATCCAGGGTGTTCTACATGTTCCTGCATTGGCCATAAATCTAATTTTTATAAGAAATATGGAAGATGCATGTGTAAAAAAAGTGTTCAAGAAAGATACCTGCAAGATGGTTCGGGGAGCACTGGTATTGATGCGGGGAGTTCAGATTGGAACTCTATACAAGATTCTAGGTAGTATTGTTATTGATGGGTGCAACAGTTCTGTGGTTGCTGAAAGTGTAGCAAAAAATCTGGTGGTCTCTAGAGAAAAGACCATCCTGTGGCATCAAAGGCTTGGACATAATGGAGAGAAAGGCCTTCGAATAATTCATGGTAATGTTATGGTATAAGGTATGTCTAATTTATCTCTGGATTTTTATTTCTATGAACATTGTGTATATGGGAAGCAAAATTGGGTGAGTTTACCCTCTAGTGCTAAGAGGGTGAAATGGATATTAGAGCTTGTGCACAGTGATGTGTTTGGCCCTGTGTCGGTTCCATCACTAGCTAAGTTTTTGTACTATGTATCATTTATATATGACTTGTCAAGGAATACATGGATATATTTCCTCAGGAAGAAATATGAAGTCTTTGACATGTTTAAATAATTTAAGGCTCTGGTGGAAAAACAGACAGAGAAGAAGATAAAGGTGTTGAGGACAGATAACAGTGGAGAGTTCTGCAAGAAGGAACTTGAAGATTTCTTTAAGAAGTGTGGTATAGCATGACAAAATACTAATCCATACACACCTGAACAAAATGGAGTTGCAGAAAGAATTAACAAGATGTTGATGGAAAATGCAAAAATCAAGCTTAGTCATGTTGGGTTAGGACAGGAATTCTGAGCAGAGGAAGTGGAGACTGCATGTTACTTAGTTAATAGATCACCTTCATCAACATTTTCTCCACATGAGGTATGGACTAGTAAGAAACCCTCTGTTTCACATCTGAGGGTATTTGGATGTGATGCATATGTACATGTTCCAAAGGAGAAAAGAACCAAGTTGGATATTAAATCTGAAAGGTGCATCTTTATTAGGTATAAGGATGGTTTAAAAGGTTATAAGATTTGGAACTCAGAAACAAGGAAGGTTGTGTACAACCAAGATGTAGTGTTTAGAGAGGTGAAAGATTTTATTAAACATGAAGTCCTACCAAAGGAACCTTAGAAGATATAGTTTGAGCTAAAGGAGAAAGAATCATACTCTACAACAGAACATGAATTAGAATATGAAGAGTCACAAACTCTAGTTGTGAGAAGATTAGTTCGATAAAGAAGGAAGCTAGAAAGGTATAATCCATTTGATTTCTGTTCAAATTTTTCTTTATCTATTACTAATGATGATCCCAAAAATATCAGGGAGGCAGTAGATTCAGAGGATGGAAAACTCTAGAAAGAGTCCATGGTTGATGAAATGGCATCTTTGGAAAAAAATGAGGCCTGGGATCTGGTGGATTTGTCGCTGGAAGGGAACCCATTGGAAGAAAATGGGTATTTAATAAATCTCGATTGGTAGAAAAGGGTTATTCCCAGGTTTCGGGAATTGATTTTGGTGATATTTTTTCTCCTATTGCCAAGGTAGCTTCTATTAAATTACTTTTATCTATTCCTCTTGCTTTTGATTTTGAGGTAGAATAGATGGATGTGAAGACAAAATTTTTTCATGGGGATTTGGAAGAAGAGATCTACATGAAGAAACATGAAGGCTTTGTTGTGAAGGGAAAGAAAGAACTGGTATGCAGGTTAAAAATGTCTTTGTATGGGTTAAAAGAGTGACTGAGGATGTGGTATCATAAATTTGATACATTTATATGTGGAATTGGGTTCAACAGAAGAAAAAAGGATCACTGTGTGTATTTTAAATTAATTGGTGACCATGTTATTTATCTGGTATTACATGTGGATGATATGTTGCTGACTGGAAATGAAAAAAGAAATTATCCAGGATTTGAAGACCCAATTGTCCTCTAACACCAGGATACCCCTGCATACCCACAATATGCATATACAATACAAAATCCTATTTGTCCCGGGTATTTAACTCACAAAGGAGTCAAATCTAAAACCATCAATGGTTAAGGCCCCTTTATCAGATTTAATGCTGAATAATTTGTTAAAACCCAACATAGCCTAACTCTTAGGCAAAATCCACATATTGGGATTTAAATCAACCCTCAAGCCTTCATTAACCCTTTTATTAAACCCTTCCTCAAATCTCCCTTCACGAGACTTTCAAAACCCTTCGTAACCTTTATAAAACCTTAAGCCCACATATACATTTAAATCCCATTTATAAGTGGACTTACACATAAAATCCTCCTATTGGCACTTAATCCTTTATAACCCATTTACAAAGGAAATATATACATAAACATAGCTTTTTTCCTTTATACGGCCTCAACACTCTTCTTGAGGTCACCTGTATCGTAATCGGGGTATCGCTCCTACGCGACACACTACATATATGCCTCATCACCCCTTCCCCTCCAATATATGACTATCAGAAGCATTTGAATAATGATTAAGCCTTAAAGACTCGGCACAACCACTTGTTCGCAATACATAGGAATGGATAGAAACACATGGAAACTAAGATCCGAATCCTTTGTTCAAACTTCAAAAACAATTCACCCAGATCTATATATCCATCGGGTCTTCACCTTTAGTCGCTCCACAATGCTGCTCCTTCGAACTCCAATAAGCCCGATCTCTGATTGCCTATCGAATTTATTGTTGTCGGCATGTTGCTTCATCCGTATGTCGACCATCACTGCATTCCATATTCTGCCATCGCACTGTCCCTTGACTATTCCGATATGCGATTAGTGATTAGATCTGGACCGTCGATCTGAATCTCGATCCGAAGGTCTACACATAATCGCATGATCGCGATAACTTCGATTTGAAGGCCTGTTCTGATATCTCCAAAAGGACTCCACCAATGCAACTTAATCCTGGCCATTGATCTTAAAGATCTAATGGCTGCTGTGCGCCGATACTTCACTTCATTGTTCTTCCTTTCATTGTTCTGTGGTTTTGGTTTTCTTCAAAGGTTTTGGCTTTCCACTCTTCTGTTGCTCGACTCACTTCAAGCTTAAATCCTCTACGAGTTCTCACTTCACTACTTCTCTCCGAGATTCACTCTATTTCTTCAATTGGATTCTAAGATTCTTAATGATTCCTCTGAATCATTCTCTCTCACTACGCATTCTATAGAACTCTGACTGCAACCTTTGTTACAGAACCTACGAATTCATGCATAAATCAATCATTACATACTTATTTCACACATTACATAGTTCTGAATGAACCTCTGTATATATAAATATGAACAATTGATTACAATCGAGACTTCTCTGTATCTCACAAGTTTGTTATTCAATATCAATGGCCTCCTCCCCTACTCTGCCTGTAGGATTACATTTATACCAGAAAGCTCTGTTGAACTAATTCTGGTTCCCCTCCTAAATCTACTGAACTAACTCCTAAATCCTCTATGTCCACTTCTAACTTCATTTAATTCCTAAAAACTCTTTCTCGTTCCTCGAATCATGAAACTGCTTAAAAGTTATAATTGAATTTTAACTCTTTTGTCTTTATTAACAACTCATGTTCTCATTTATTTGAGATAATTTACAAAACATCTCACATTATCTAATTAATTCCTATTCTATGCACACAAAAAGCCCAAATATTACTTTAATTCATCACTTAGGAAAACAACTTCCTTAAATACATGACCCCCTATGTCTACTTAATTACAATGATTTTCTCTTGGGTTGAATGCTCTTGCATTAGACTCCCAAAGTAGAATATATTCATGATCTCCTAATCATGTGTCTTTTGATCTTTGTCTTCCTGAATCCCATACTTTGTTTTATAACTGCCCAAATGTCTTGTTCCTTTGCTACCGCTGTACTTCTGCTGTCTTCTGCTCCATCTTCTTCTCTTTGTCAATCAGGTTCATCCTCTGATTGATCATTCTTCCTGTTGCTATCATTTTCCTCACTATGTCTTGTCCATACTCTGCCACTTACTTATTCGTCTTTCTCTTTGCTTCAGGTTGTTGTTGCTGTCCACTAATTCTTCAAACTGCTGCTAGTTACTTCCACTTTGTAGCTGTTGGTTTACTTTTTATTCTTCTTTTGCTCTTGTTCCAACTTTTGCTTTGTTTACTATGCTTACTGCCTCCCTTTCATCCTTACCCTCTTTCATGATTATTTTTGTCTGTACTGAATCATGACTTTCTAGCATTCTCTCCAGTAATTGAGCATCTCTATTCAATGGATTAAATTCTTTCACATAATCTTCTTCTTCTATTTCTATTTAGCTACTCATTTGTGCCAAACTTCCTCCAACATCTGCAACAAAACCTGCACTCAGAAAACACTTGTTAAAATAAAAAACACAAGGCTTCTGTGCCTTATCTTCCTTTGGCAACAATTAGGATTGCTGCTCTATTTCTCTCTCCTATGTTAGCACATCAGTATGTTGTGTTGAATTCTCAAAAGAACTCATGAGGCTATCAACTAGTCCCTCTTCCACATCATCTACTCTAATGATGTCTTCCTGCTCTTGTTCATTGTAGTGAACTCCTTCTTTTGCAGTGTCAATTTGCTGGACTTTCATATCCATCTCCTTTTTCTTATGATTGTCATTCATGACAATGTTTTTATTTTTCTTTTTTAGAAATCTCTCTTGAACATCTATTCTCTATTTTTCCAACTCCCTTCTTTGAAAATCTAATTTTCTATATAACTCAATAATTTCAATTGGAGTAGAATTTGGAAATTTCACACAATTTTCCATACCTTCCCTTGTTATTGATAAATCATCAGATGTTCTTTTTCTCTTTGCTAAGTCTTTTTCATAGACTTATTCTTCCTTAACATCTTTTAGTAGATGTCCTTCTTCTTTAGTTTATTTTTCCTCATTGCCCCTTTGTAACTTTTCTCCCAAAGTTATCCTTGTCTCGTCATCTTCAGTAATATTCTCCTGCATTCGTTTTTCATCAATAACATTAATAAAACTCGTTTGATTACCTTTTTGAGACAATATTCCTTCATTCTTCATCAGAATAAAATCCTGATTCCTCATCTCTATGATAACTTCTATAGACTCATCCATAGACTTTTTCTTTTGGATGCAGTCAAATTCTTCTTCTTCTGAGAAGTTTTTTTTGTCACCTTTTACTTCTGGATCTTCATCTACTTTGAAGATATCTTCAAAAGGTTGCTTTTCTCCTACAATACCTACCATCATACATAAACTATCAGTTTTTGAAACATAAGACCCTGTGGTCTCACTTGATGTTTCAGCCACCATATCTCCTTGCCGTTCTAAATCCTCCACATGATTCATAAATTCTTCGATGGTGTCCTCTTCAATCTCCTCAAGCCCTTCACTTGGTTGCTTGATATATTTCCCCAACTGTATATGAGACCTATCTATCTCATCTTCTTCTAGAACAGAATTTATATTCTGCTTGTTTTCTTCCTCCTTTATGACAATATCAGCAAATTGTACTTCTTTACATGTTTCACCTGCAAACATACACAAATTTTCATATTTAAAACCATGTGACCCTTTGGCCTCACTTGAAGTCTCAGTCTTCAAGTCTTCATCTTAAGTCAACATCTCCTCATGCTATTTTGAACTATCCCAAAAGTCCATGAGATATTCACTTGATCTCCATTTTTTAGCTTCAGTGTAGTATTCACTTTCTCCCATAATTTCTCCCTATTCTGGTTCACAAATGGACTCTTCCATTTCCAACTCAACTTCCTTGAGTTTCTCCCTTAGCCACTTTACTTGCTTTTGTTGTAGCCTTCTCTGCATCCCATGCCACTCCACTGGCTTCTTCCTCAAGACCCAACCTAGTCTTTGGCTTTCCTCAAGTATCCTCCTTAATGCATCGAGTTGTTCTTTTAACTCTGCCATCTCTTTGTCAATTTACTCTTGACTCATCCTCTTGCCATTTGCCTTCGCATCCTCTTTTTTTATCTTTCTTCTATTGTGGCTTCTCTGTGAACCTTTTCTATGACTATCAGTAGTCATCTTCTTCTCCTCTTGCTTCATGAGCTCCTCACTCATCTGCAACAAGCCTATGCAACAACTAGTCCTCCTCGCTGCAATCTTACCTCACTAAGCTCTCCTCACTCAGTCTTTTGGTAAGCACGGTCCTCTTTCTGGAACCTCCTCTTGAGCAACACCTTGGCTACTTTTAGGCTTCTGCAATCTCTTGAGAACACTTCAGCTGTCCTCCCTGTCCAATCTCTTGTTGGATTTTTCAAGTTCACTGCCACTTTTTCTTCAAAGTGTTTTCTTTACTCTGCCTTCAAGAACACATATGTTTCTCCTGTCACAGCTTCTCTTGCTGTCCTTTGCTAAGATGCTTCATCTACAACCACAATCTTCAATTTTAATTTGAAACAAAACACACTATCTTACCTCTAAGATCTATGTATGATCTTGTTCTCCCATTCTTATGCACTTAGAATGGTTTTCTGTGTGCAAACTCCTTTTCATAGGAAATCTTTCCCTACTATGATTACAATTCTGCTCTGTTACCAAATGATGCCAGGGTCACCCCCGCATATACCCACAGTATGCATATACAATACAAAATCCTGTCTGTCTTAGGTATTTAACTCACAAAGGAGTCAAATCTACAACCATCAATGGTTAAGGCCTCTTTATCAGTTTTAATGCTGAATAATTTGTTAAAAACCAACATAGCCTACCTCTTAGGCAAAATCCACATATCGGGATTTAAATCAACCCTCAAGCCTTCATTAACCCTTTTATTAAAGTCTTCCTCAAATCTCTCTTGATGGGACTTTTAAAACCCTTCGTAACCTTTATAAAACCTTAAGCATGCATATATATTTAAATCCCATTTATAAGTGGACTTACACATAAAATCGTCCTATCGGCGCTTAATCCTTTATAACCTATTTACAAAGGAAATATATGCGTAAACATACCTTTTTGCCTTTATACAGCCTCTGCACTCTTCTCGAGGTCACCTTTATCACAATCGGGTTATCATTCCCCACTACATATATGCCTCATCACCCCTTCCCCTCCGATATGCGACTAATGGAAGCGTTTGAATAATGCTTAAGCCTTAAAGACTCGACACATCCACTTATTTGCATTACGCAGGAGTGCATAGAAACAAAATGAAACTCTACTCTGAACCCTTTGTTCGGACTTCAAAAATAATTCACTCAGATCTATATATTCGTCAGGTCCGCACCTTTAGTCACTCCACAACGTTGCTCCTCCGAACTCTGATAAGCCCGATCTCCAATCACCGATTGGCTTTATCGCTATCGGCATGCCACTTCATCGGTATTTCTGCCATCGCATATCGACATTCCATATTCTGCCATCGCACTATCCCTTGACTGCTCTGATATGCAATTAGTGATTAGATCTGGACCATCGATTTGAATCTCGATCCGACAGTCTACACTTAACCCCGTGATCACGCTCACTCCGACTCGAAGGCCCGTTCCGATATCTCCAAAAGGAATCTGTCGATGCAACTTAATCCTGGCCATTGATCTTAAAGATCCAATGGCTGCTATGCACCAATAGTTAACTTCACTATTCTTCCTTTCGCTTGGGTTTTTTACGCTATTTCTTCAATTCTTCTGTGGTTCTGGTTTTCTTCGAAGGTTTTGGCTTTCCACTCTTCTATTACTTGACTCACTCCGAGCTTAACTCCTCTACGAATTCCCACTTCGCTACTTCTCTCCAAAGCTTCACTCTATTTCTTCAATTGGATTCTAAGATTTCTAATGATTCCTTTGAATCATTCTCTCTCACTGCGCATACTATAGGACTCTGCCTGCAACCTTTGTTACAAAACCTACGAATTCACGCATAAATCAATCATTACATGCTTATTTCACACATGACATAGTTCTGAATGAACCTCTGTATATATAAATATGAAAAACTGATTACAATCGAGACTTCCCTGTCTCTCACATGCATGTTATTCAATATCAGTGGCCTCCTCCCCTACTCTGCCCGTAGGCTTACATTTATACCATAAATCTTTGTTGAACTAATTTTGGTTCCCCTCCTAAATCTACTGAACTGACTCCTAAATCCTCTATGTCCACTTCTAACTATTAGGTTGTGTTATATTCTTTCCATGACTAGCCCGCGTAG
>APFE031582891.1:124055-170076 GCA_000404065.3 Pinus taeda | reverse complement strand
CTAGTTTTGAAATGGGATAAGGCTCACGAAGAGAAAGGCAAACATACAAAATTCCAGAAAATGTGGCTTGGTCCTTTTCAGATTGTAGAAGTCATAGGCCCGTCAACGTTTGTGTTGTAGGATTTAGCAGGTAGAAAGGATTCCTTGCCTGTTAACGGACAAATCCTGAAAATATACTTTCCATAGAAGATAACTCTTCTAATTTTTATAGGATAGCTTTTTGTTCTTCTTTCTTAGAAATAAAACCAGTTGTAGATGATTACTACAAAATTCGTGTTAAATTGGACACCAGATCCTCTGTCAGATCTTGTTTTTTTTTCACTTGTACAAACAGTAAATTTTTTTCGAAAATCTGATCTTTATTATTGACAAAGAGAGTCCAACTTTACCCTAGATATGATACTAGTTCTGACTTCAAATTTTTTTATTTTTATGAAAGAAACCTTTGGCAAAA
This sequence comes from Pinus taeda, assembly GCA_000404065.3. Taxonomy (NCBI): domain Eukaryota; kingdom Viridiplantae; phylum Streptophyta; class Pinopsida; order Pinales; family Pinaceae; genus Pinus; species Pinus taeda. The sequence continues at coordinate 169,622 of APFE031582891.1, read as the reverse complement.
AACTTGTTTTATATCAGCACAATGAAAGGTATCAATTATAAAATGAGCACTCTCTGTAAAACTGCTATATTTCGAACTCTATTATTATCGTCCAGAACTTTCTTAAGGAAAAACAATGAGTTCCTCACTGCTAAAGGAAATCGCAGCATTCAGAGAAGTAATCCGAGAAAGCAATATGTATCTCAAAGAATAAGAGGTCTCATCACAAGTCGGCTTATCATGATCACAGATATTATAACTTGCTAACCTTGCCAATACTATCCACCAAAACAGGGCAACGACTTAAGATTGTTGCAATCAAAAGATAAGGGGTCTCATCACGAGCCAGCTTGTTCAGCAAAAGTGTAAATCAAGTGAATGGCTGTGTCATAAATTGGCCACCAAACCAAGAAATTGTTCTTTGGAGAATAAAAAAGAAAAAGTATAAAAATGGTTTTCTCTCTGAAAAAGTTGTAGATAGCTTTAAGCAGGATAAAGGATCATTGCTGGGTAACAGGTAACCCTGTCGAGGCTATTGATGCCTACGGGCAGCAGAGGCTCTACCTACGGTAAATGAGCATATTTTAAATGACCAGCATAGCAGAGATGACCTCATTTTATCTTTAAAAAAGGGACCAAGTAATGGTTGGTGTAAATACAAGGGTTGAACCATAGGAAGCAAACGAATGAAATGCAGAAAGGTTGAAATAAAGTATCATTGATAGGATAAGACAAACGTACTCTATCTGTCCATAACAAAGTTTAGACTGACGAAAATTTTTCTGTTTCGGAAGTTGGTTTAATAGAAAGTCAGAGATAACTAGTTCTTCCCAGTGAATCGCCAATGTTGTGGTCACCAACAACCCCCCCTCTTTTGTTTGGTATTAGCAACAACACCGAGCAAATGGGGGACCCTTAGTAAAAAATTCATCAAATTCCCCTTGAATATTTTTGTTTTTCCTTAGAATCTTATCACAGCAAAACAAAGGAAACACTTCTTTTTATAAGGGTATCAAACCACGAAGAAGTGATGCTAAACTCATCGCATCGCATTTACCATAAGCGCTCTTAATAGGAGAGGCTTAAGAAATCCCCGACGGCCGATGTGCGACGTCGCATATCACAGCAGCCGCATAGAGTAAGATGCAATGACTAATATCCGCGATATGCGATTTGCGATCTCTGATCCACAATCTGCAATCTGCGATGATCCGATATTGCGATACCACAATGCTGTAATACAAATATGCAATCTGCAATCTGCGATCTGCGACGAAACGCGAAATCTTGCTCAACACAACATTCAAGGGAAAGTTATCCTTTAATAAGAATTAGGTGCGCGCCTATAAAAAGAAATTAATGATCGTACGAATGGCTACTTTTCGTTTTTCAAAGAGTCAGTTCACTTTGAATGTCATGATTATACATACGCAAGATCTGAAGCTTTCATATCAAACTTTATTTTTCATTTACTCTTTTCCTTTACACAAACTATAAAACAGGAGATAAAATGGAGTAATTTTTCTTTTGCAGGAAACATCTAAGGAAAAGAGGAAAGCGCCGATGCTCAGAGGCCACAGAAGAGACTTTTCAGAAGCAGGAACCACATACGATAGGACTACAGATTCCAGAGTATCACTCAGCGGATGCTAATGACCGATAGGCCATCTGAAACTCAGAATCAAAGACGCACAAAAGCAGCATGACTACAAAGATACCTGAAGCTTACACGATATAAAAGCCCGGAATGAAGAACAAAGGCAGTTTCCAATCCAAAGAATTGCTCGGAAAGTAAAGTCTTCTGACTCATCAAGTCATTCACGAAGACAGAAAACCAAAATAGTAAAAGCAAATCCAGTTTGAGAAAAATTCGAGTTATTACCAAGTATACATTCAGTCAGTGGGAGATTCTCTAAAAATATCTGATAGTTTATCAAAAAAGTGGCGCCGACCCTTGTTACTTCTATTTTTATAACACGCACAAAGGGAAAGGCAACCAACCGACTCCTCTCAGACGAATGTTGCACACTCACAACACTAAGGAGCAAATACAGAAATAGTTCAAAGTTAGATTTAATTTTAGAAACAATTTGCTTTATCAGAGGGACGGTCATTTGAAAACCGGATCCCAAATTTATGTAATCAAGTTAATTAGTTAGCAGTATTTAAACCCTTCTCATGCATTTAGAGAAGGGTCTGGAGATTTGTCAGAAACTCGTCCTCAGAACATGCACTTTTGCGCCCTCAGAGGTGGTTTTGATGAATGGATGGATCAAAGTTTATTAATGTTTGTGTCTGATATCCGCTACTGATGTTGCACTTCTGTACTCTTAGTAGATGTTAGAACAAGGAGAGATAAATCATTGTTGCTTGAAGCTTATGAGTGGAACCAGTCATAAATGGTACTTTTATCTCTTGACTATTTCTGCTTATGTTCTTTAAGTGATTTATAGTTTCAGTTGTTTACATGTCATTATATGAATGTATGGGTTATCATTTGGCACTTTTGTACGGTGGAGTCATATTTTTTGTATCTGACATATAAATAACTTATTATGCGATATACTGTTCATAACTGTTTTTCCTAACTTTTTATGCAAAATAGTTCATCTTTAAATGATTTCTATTCTTATGATAGCTGAATGATCTTTATTACCAGTTATTGTTTGAAATCTTTTTAGATCGCATAATAGAAGATATACACCCCGGGTTAGTGTAGATTAGATGTGTTGTTTCTTATTAGACTACAATAGCATAGAGTTAGTTTAAAGAGTCTAAATTAGATTTGCTTTAAATTCCCCTTAGATCAGCATAGTCCAAACTCTACAAACACACACACACACCCAAGGTCGGGAAACTGGTCCTGTAATCCCCAGTCGGACCCACTATACCAAACGGATAAGGAGCTGCTAACCAAGGTCCGGATTGCGTGGGTATCCCCCTTGTTGTCGACCCGATTTTCGGGGCTTCAACACCCTACAAGGTCTTCTCCAAGCCAAAATACCTTCTAGAACTTCCAAACCATTATTGATCCATATATCTTTAGTATCCAACCTGCAAAATGAATTTATAGATGTGCTCAAATCAGAAATTAGAGGTTACCAATGGATTCAGAACATCGAAAAACCCCTAAGTGCACTCTTTTTGAGCTCAATTTAGATAAAAATTCAAAGCTTTCTGCTCCCAAGCTCTCCCATGAACTTGACTGCTAACCATCTGTTGACGGTGTTGGACCCGCCAACATTTAGGGGATCACCCCGATATGAAGTCTCAACTATACCTCACATTGTTTGATGTGGGAGTCCCATATGGTATGATGTTCTAGTTTCCATTATCTTAAAGATTTTCCTTAGCTCTTTCTTATTAGCATAGGAGAGTGGTATGCTTTGTCTTTGAGTACTGAGGTTCACGTGCCTAGTGATTGCTAGTGTTACTTATGTCCATCGTTCTTTCACTGTAGAGGGAGAGGGTGGGATTGAGTCCCAAGTCAGATGAGAGGAAGCCCTAACTCTGTTAGGAACACACAACACAACAGGATGTACATAACGTCTGGAAGAGCAGTCCACATGGATGCGGCAGTCACAACACACAAGGAAAGATAACACGTACATCACACAACGGAGGAGTTATTGCGAGTGCGATGATTGCTATAGAAAGTTTACATGAAAGGTTTTTCTGATGTTCGGGGAGGTAACCAACACGGGAATGACATCGTTAACATCTCATACAACACATTTTCATTAATATATATGTATTACAACAAGTGAATGTGTTCAAGTGTTAAACACAGGTTAAAGCAACATGCATTAAAAGTGTTCAAGGTCAGTCTTACAACAATTACAATACATGTGTGAAAATGTGCTAGCCTGTTAGCAGGCTTTTGAATTAAGCAAAAGTTCCAACACACATTGTTACACCATACATCACTAACCCCGTGGGCTGGGCATTGGAGCCACTACTTACTCCTTAAAGAAAATATTACAGACTCTCAAAGCTTTGTGGGAGGAGCTGAGGTGAAAAGTCCCTTGCATGTACAAATGAGGGGGTATTTACAGCTAAGGGTGACACTAGCCCTTGTGGTTGTTCGACTGCCCTCATGACTATTTGACTTCCATGACCTTTTGACTTTACATGAATTTTCATATGACAAGTGGGTCTCTTGGACTTCCACATTACATTACATTGATTGACACTATGGCCCACAGTAGATATGTGGACGAAATGAATCATGACAAGACTCGACATGATGTGTTGGTACATTCATGATGCTGTTGGTGTGCATGTCGACTTGTAGTGTTGTTGGGTGATGGATGTCCTCATGGTGTGTCATAGCTTTACCTCCGCATGGCAAAGTGCGCAAAGTCTTCGATTGTCATTGGATTCGATTGATGTTGCCTTTGCACATTGCTCCTTTCTTGCATGTTGGCATTCTTAACACGATCACCCGTTCATGAAAAGTGCATGCTTGTCCATCCGTCCGTGAACACATCTCGCATGTTTGCTTGTTCGTCCATCCACGAACACATCCTTTCATGATCGTCTATTCGCAACCACATCTCTTTGCATGCATTATTTCTTGGTCTGTTGGTGAACATTTCCTTCTCCATTTTCTCCCTTTGTTCATCCCATCCGTTATCGCACCATTTTTGTTTGTGTACCTATGTCTGCAGTCAATCATGACGAGACGACATCAAACACATAAACCTCTTAATCTACGGTGATGCATGATTGTTTCAGATGCAAGTGACCAGGAGAGGAGGCAAGGTTGGGAGGTATGAGCTGGAATGGAGGCTCTGGGCACTGCTGGTGAAAATTTCACAGGAGTCACTGGGTGATGGAGATGGGTAATCCAGATCAACAGTGACTATCTGCGAGGTCAAGTTCAGATGGAGGGAAAGCTACAACCCCCCCTCTTTTGTTTGGTATAAGCTACAACACCAAGAAAATGGGGGACCCTTAATAAAAAATTCAAACAAAATCCCCATGAATATTTTTGTTTTTCCTTAGAATCTTATCAAAACAAAGCAAAGGAAACACTTCTTTTTGTGAGCACATCAAACCACGAAGAGGCGATGCTAAATTTATCGCATCGCATTTACCATAAGCGCTCTTAAAAGGAGAGGCTTAAGAGATCCCCGACAACTGATGTGCGACGTTGCATATCACAGCAGCCGCATAGAGTAAGACGCAATGACTAAAATCCGCGATTTGCGATTTGCGACTTGCAATCTCTGATGCATAATCTGTGATCTGCGATGATCCGATATTGCGATACCACGATGTTATTGCGATCTGCGATCTGCGATAAGCGCGAATCTTACTTAGCACAACATTCAAGGAAAGTTGTCCATTGATCAGAATTAGGTGTGCGCTTGTAAAAAGAAATTAATGATCGTACGAATGACTACTTTTCGTTTTTCGAAGAGTCGATTCACTTTGAATGTCATGATTATACACATGCAAAATCTGAAGCTTTCATATCAATCTTTATTTTCATTTACTCTTTTCCTTTACGCAAACTATAAAACAGGAGATAAAATGGAGTAATTTGTTTTGTAGGAAACATCTAAGGAAAATAGGAAAGCGCTGATGCTCGGAGAACACAGAAGAGACATCTTCAGAAGCAGGAACCACATATGATAGGACTACAGGTCCCAGAGTATCACTCAGCAGATGCTAACGACCGATAGGCCATCTGAAGCTCAGAATCAAAGGCTCACAAAAGCGGCATGATTAAAAAGATACCTGAAGCTTACACGACAGAAAAGCCCGGAATGAAAAGTAAAGTTTTCTGACTCATCAAGTCATTCACGAAGACAGAGAACCAAAATGGCAAAAGCAGATCCAGTTTGAGGAAAATTTGAGTTATTACCAAGTATACAATCAGTCAGCGGGAGATTCTCTAAAATATCTGATAGTTTATCAAAACGTTGGTGCCGACCCTCGTTACTTCTATTTTTATAAACTCGCACAAAGGGAAAGGCAACCAACCAACCCTTCTCAGACGAATGTTGCACACTTACAGTACTAAGGAGCAAATACAGAAATAGTTCAATGTTATATTTAATTTTAGAAATAATTTGCTTTATCATAGGGACGGTCATTTGAAAACCGGATCCCAAATTTATGTAATTAAGTTAATTAGGTAGCAGTATTTAAACCCTTCTCAGGAATTTAAAGAAGGGTCCAAAGATTTGTCAAAAACTCGTCCTCAGAACATGCACTTTTGCGCCCTCAGAGGTGGTTTTGATGAATGGATGGATCAAGGTTTATTAATGTTTGTGTTTGATATCTGCTACTGATGTTGCACTTCTGTACTCTTAGTAGATGTTAGAAAAAGAAGAGATAAATCATGGTTGCTTGAAGCTTATGAGTGGAACCAGTCATAAATGGTACTTTTATCTCTTGACTATTTCTGCTTATGTTCTTTAAGTGATTTATAGTTTCAGTTGTTTACATGTCATTATATGAATGTATGGGTTATCATTTGGCACTTTTGTACGGTGGAGTCATATTGTTTGTATCTGACATATAAATAACTTATTATGCGATATACTGTTCATAACTGTTTTTCCTAACTTTTTATGCAAAATAGTTCATCTTTAAATGATTTCTATTCTTATGATAGCTGAATGATCTTTATTACCAGTTATTGTTTGAAATCTTTTTAGATCGCATAATAGAAGATATACACCCCGGGTTAGTGTAGATTAGATGTGTTGTTTCTTATTAGACTACAATAGTATAGAGTTAGTTTAAAGAGTCTAAATTAGATTTGCTTTAAATTCCCCTTAGATCAGCATAGTCCAAACTCTACAAACACACACACACACCCAAGGTCGGGAAACTGGTCCCGTAATCCCCAGTCGGACCCACTATACCAAACGGATAAGGAGCTGCTAACCAAGGTCCGGATTGGGTGGGTATCCCCCTTGTTGTCGACCTGATTTTCGGGGCTTCAACACCCTACAAGGTCTTCTCCAAGCCAAAATACCTTCTAGAACTTCCAAACCATTATTGATCCATATATCTTTAGTATCCAACCTGCAAAATGACTTTATAGATGTGCTCAAATCAGAAATTAGAGGTTACCAATGGATTCAGAACATCGAAAAACCCCTAAGTGCACTCTTTTTGAGCTCAATTTAGATAAAAATTCAAAGCTTTCAGCTCCGAAGCTCTCCCATGAACTTGACTGCTAACCATCTGTTGACGGTGTTGGACCCGCCAACATTTAGGGGATCACCCCGATATGAAGTCTCAACTATACCTCACATTGTTTGGTGTGGGAGTCCCATATGGTATGATGTTCTAGTTTCCATTATCTTAAAGATTTTCCTTAGCTCTTTCTTGTTAGCATAGGAGAGTGGTATGCTTTGTCTTTGAGTACTGAGGTTCACGTGCCTAGTGATTGCTAGTGTTACTTATGTCCATCGTTCTTTCACTGTAGAGGGAGAGGGTGGGATTGAGTCCCAAGTCAGATGAGAGGAAGCCCTAACTCTGTTAGGAACACACAACACAACAGGATGTACATAACATCTGGAAGAGCAGTCCACATGGATGCGACAGTCACAACACACAAGGAAAGATAACACGTACATCACACAACGGAGGAGTCTGTGCGAGTGCGATGGTTGCTATAGCAAGTTTACATGAAAGGTTTTTCTGATGTTCGGGGAGGTAACCAACACGGGAATGACATCGTTAACATCTCATAAAACACATTTTCATTAATATATATGTATTACAACAAGTGAATGTGTTCAAGTGTTAAACACAGGTTAAAGCAACATGCATTAAAAGTGTTCAAGGTCAGTCTTACAACAATTACAATACATGTGTGAAAATGTGCTAGCCTGTTAGCAGGCTTTTGAATTAAGCAAAAGTTCCAACACACATTGTTACACCATACATCACTAACCCCGTGGGCTGGGCATTGGAGCCACTACTTACTCCTTAAAGAAAATATTACAGACTCTCAAAGCTTTGTGGGAGGAGCTGAGGTGAAAAGTCCCTCGCATGTACAAATGAGGGGGTATTTACAACTAAGGGTGACACTAACCCTTGTGGTTGTTCGACTGCCCTCATGACTATTTGACTTCCATGACCTTTTGACTTTACATGAATTTTCATATGACAAGTGGGTCTCTTGGACTTCCACATTACATTACATTGATTGACACTATGGCCCACAGTAGATATGTGGACGAAATGAATCATGACAAGACTCGACATGATGTGTTGGTACATTCATGATGCTGTTGGTGTGCATGTCGACTTGTAGTGTTGTTGGGTGATGGATGTCCTCATGGTGTGTCATAGCTTTACCTCCGCATGGCAAAGTGCGCAAAGTCTTCGATTGTCATTGGATTCGATTGATGTTGCCTTTGCACATTGCTCCTTTCTTGCATGTTGGCATTCTTAACACGATCACCCGTTCATGAAAAGTGCATGCTTGTCCATCCGTCCGTGAACACATCTCGCATGTTTGCTTGTCCGTCCATCCACGAACACATCTTTCATGATCGTCTATTCGTAACCACATCTCTTTGCATGCATTATTTCTTGGTCTGTTGGTGAACATTTCCTTCTGCATTGGCTCCCTTTGTTCATCCCATCCGTTATCGCACCATTTTTGTTTGTGTACCTATGTCTGCAGTCAATCATGACGAGACGACATCAAACACATAAACCTCTTAATCTACGGTGATGCATGATTGTTTCAGATGCAAGTGACCAGGAGAGGAGGCAAGGTTGGGAGGTATGAGCTGGAATGGAGGCTCTGGGCACTGCTGGTGAAAATTTCACAGGAGTCACTGGGTGATGGAGATGGGTAATCCAGATCAACAGTGACTATCTGCGAGGTCAAGTTCAGATGGAGGGAAAACTACAACGCCCCCTCTTTTGTTTGGTATAAGCTACAACACCAAGAAAATGGGGGACCCTTAATAAAAAATTCAAACAAAATCCCCATGAATATTTTTGTTTTTCCTTAGAATCTTATCAAAACAAAGCAAAGGAACCACTTCTTTTTGTGAGCATATCAAACCACGAAGAAGCGATGCTAAATTTATCGCATCGCATTTACCATAAGCGCTCTTAAAAGGAGAGGCTTAAGAGATCCCCGACAACTGATGTGCGACGTTGCATATCACAGCAGCCGCATAGAGTAAGACGCAATGACTAAAATCCGCGATTTGCGATTTGCGACTTGCGATCTCTGATCCATAATCTGTGATCTGCGATGATCCGATATTGCGATACCACGATGTTATTGCAATCTGTGATCTGCGATAAGCGTGATTCTTACTTAGCACAACATTCAAGGAAAGTTGTCCATTGATTAGAATTAGGTGCGCACTTGTAAAAAGAAATTAATGATCGTACGAATGACTACTTTTCGTTTTTCGAAGAGTCGATTCACTTTGAATGTCATGATTATACATACGCAAAATCTGAAGCTTTCATATCAATCTTTATTTTCATTTACTCTTTTCCTTTACGAAAACTATAAAACAGGAGATAAAATGGAGTAATTTGTTTTGCAGGAAACATCTAAGGAAAAGAGGAAAGCGCCGATGCTCGGAGAACATAGAGGAGACGTCTTTAGAAGCAGGAACCACATACGATAGGACTACAGGTCCCAGAGTATCACTCAGTAGATGCTAACGACCGATAGGCCATCTGAAGCTCAGAATTAAAGGCTCACAAAAGCGGCATGACTAAAAAGATACCTGAAGCTTACACGACAGAAAAGCTCAGAATGAAAAGTAAAGTTTTCTGACTCATCAAGTCATTCACGAAGACAGAGAACCAAAATGGCAAAAGTAGATCCAGTTTGAGGAAAATTTGAGTTATTACCAAGTATACACTCAGTCAGCGGGAGATTCTCTAAAATATTTGATAGTTTATCAAAATGTTGGTGCCGACCCTCGTTACTTCTATTTTTATAAACTCGCACAAAGGGAAAGGCAACCAACCAACCCTTCTCAGACGAATGTTGCACACTTACAGCACTAAGGAGCAAATACAGAAATAGTTCAAAGTTATATTTAATTTTAGAAATAATTTGCTTTATCAGAGGGACGGTCATTTGAAAACCGGATCCCAAATTTATGTAATTAAGTTAATTAGGTAGCAGGTTTTAAACCCTTCTCAGGAATTTAAAGAAGGGTCCGAAGATTTGTCAAAAACGCGTCCTCAGAACATGCACTTTTGCACCCTCAGAGGTGGTTTTGATGAATGGATGGATCAAGGTTTATTAATGTTTGTGTCTGATATCTGCTACTGATGTTGCACTTCTGTACTCTTAGTAGATGTTAGAACAAGGAGAGATAAATCATTGTTGCTTGAAGCTTATGAGTGGAACCAGTCATAAATGGTACTTTTATCTCTTGACTATTTCTGCTTATGTTCTTTAAGTGATTTATAGTTTCAATTGTTTACATGTCATTATATGAATGTATGGGTTATCATTTGGCACTTTTGAACAGTGGAGTCATATTGTTTGTATATGACATATAAATAACTTATTATGCGATATACTGTTCATAACTGTTTTGCCTAACTTTTTATGCAAAATAGTTCATATTTAAATGATTTCTATTCTTATGATAGCTGAATGATATTTATTACCAGTTATTGTTCGAAATCGTTTAGATCACATAATAGAAGATATACACCCCGGGTTAATGTAGATTAGATGTGTTGTTTCTTATTAGACTACAATAGCATAGAGTTAATTTAGAGAGTCTAAATTAGATTTGCTTTAAATTCCCCTTAGATCAGCATAGTCCAAACTCTACACACACACACACACACCCAAGGTCGGGAAACTGGTCCCGTAATCCCCAGTCAGACCCACTATACCAAATGGATAAAGAGCTGCTAACCAAGGTCCGGACCGGGTGGGTATCCCCCTTGTTGTCGACCCAATTTTCGGGGATTCAACATATTTGGCGCTAGAAGGAGGGCCTGAACTATGAATGGAACCTAAATCAAAATCTAAATACCATTCTGAGAGTAAATCACCCTCATCAACTCCCCCGACTTCCTCAAAAAATTTAAATTCAGAATCCAAAGTCGGTCAAATAATAAATACTGCTACATACCCTAATATTTCAGACCAACCTACCATCGAACCCCCTGAAGTTCAAAATCTTATTCACAAACTCCAGGGATTTTCTATTTTTTCACTAGGGTCTGATAAATCTCAAAGCAGCGTAACTTCACAATACAATCCTGCTCATCCCCTGACCAGTTTAAAGAGCGGAAAATTTGGCATTCAGCCAACCGAACTCCCTCTTCCCACCAGAAAAAGAGCAAGGAAAACATCACTGCACTCTGACAGTGAAACTCTTTCATCTACATCATCCATCTCAATCCCCTCACCGCGAAGTCAATCGCCCACATCTCCATTCCAAATCACTCATCCACCTTCCACAACCCCTCTTCCCCAATCATCCAAGATCATATTATCTGCATCTTCAAATCCTCAAGGATCATCTCCTACACTTGCAATTACTAGTAACTCAAGGATGGCTCAAGCTCCATGGAACAATCCTGGAGCGGTTTTTATGCCTCCACCCCTGAGCCAAATACCGCCCCATCTTGAGAAGTGGCTACCTAAGTTCAACCCAGAAGAAGGCATGCTAGCTGAAGAGCACATTAACAATTTCATGCTCTCTGTCAATCTTAATGGAGTTACCAATGAAGATGCTGTGGTCCGGCTTTTTCCCTATACAATGAAAGGAACAGCTTGGTCGTGGTACTTTTCATTACCTTCTGGGTCTATAACGAGTTGGGACATCTTTCAAAGTCAACTCCTCACCCAATTTGGTGATGATAGATCAACGGCAACGTTAATCAGTGACCTATCCAATCCTAAAGCCGAAACTAAAGAACCCATCAAAGATTTCAATTTACAATTCAATAAGATCCTCAACAAAATCCCCGCTGCTTCCCAACCTAGCGAAGAAGTGCGATGTGAGTGGTATATCACAGCGTTACCATCAAATCTAGCAGTCTTCGTAGATAGGGCGAATAAAACAACTTTAGTTGAAAACCTGAAAAAGGCAATAGCGGTAGAGAGACGCGTTATAGCTCTAGAGAAGAGATCTACGATAGAAGAACGCAAATCTAAAAAGATCACATTCAAGGAAGACCCCAAGAAGAAACAGACAAAAGACCCTTTCGATTTGGAAGGGTTGCAGAAAGTATTAAAGACCATGTCCAATGAGATCATTGACATAAAGAAACAAGTGGCAAAACTTCTTCGAAAAAACCCTACAGAACTTTTAAAAGAGGCCCTTCAATGGATACGAAACCACCCAACGCTATCTCAAATGTCAAATCCGAAGAAGAGGAAGAAGAGGAGAGAACCATTGAAGGACAAACCGATGATGAAGAAGTTGTAGAACTACAAGGAATGTGGGATTTCATCCTCCCACAAGAAGAAGATAAAGAAGCATTTCCAGTTAGCACACGAAGAAAAAACCAACTTGATCCTCCCCAAACTACCCCCAAGCAGAAGGGCTCAAGCCCTACATGAAAAGAAAAAGTCGCAACAAAGAAAACAACCGCAAAGGCGACTCAATCTAGCCCAGTCCAATCAGATCAAACATCTCCATCAAAGACACTAATAGTGTCGGATGAAATGGACTACAACATTATCGATGACATGAAAAAGACTAGGGCTAATATCACTCTTTATGAATTGAGCAAATTGAAACATCAACAAAAGATAATGATGAAAGAATTACACGCCGCACCCACCACATCTTTGAATACAGTGGTAGCTACACACAACATGGGAAGACCCCCAATCAACACGACCAACAAGATCGATCCAAATGACATCGCCTTGATTGGAGGAAGATCAAGATCCCACACTCCCCCCTTTTTGCTCACTTATGAAATCTTCAATAAAAACGTGCACAATTCTTTGGTAGATTCTGGAGCTTCAACAAATATTTTACCCAGATCAATACGTGCCAAGTTAAACGTTCAACCGCAGAAAGCCGCAGTGCGCATAGTTCAGCTTGATCGATCTCAAGTCGAAGTGATTGGCGAACTTAATCAAGTCACCATAAGATTGTCGTCTAAACCCAAGGTATGCCAGGTTATCGACATCCTAGTAGCTGACATCCCTGAATTCTACGGCCTAATTCTCAGCAGGGATTGGTCCGAGAAACTCCGTAGATACTTCTCAACCGACTGGTCTCACATGTGGTTACCATATAATGGTAAACCAAATCAGATAAAGGTTGAACGAGAATTACACCAGAAATACATAGTAACAGAATTGGAGGGAGAGAATGAAGCGATAGAATATAACAGTAGCATCATAGGCAATTACTCAACAGATTCTTTCCTCGGCAATTTCAATGCTCATACATCACCTTACTTAGAAAATTCAGTTGTATCCCAAGTAGAAATTTTTTCCCAAACTGATAATTCAAAGTGCGTTAATTTTGTAGAAGAACCTGTAAATACATATTTGTTTTGGAAATTATATTTTGATGGCTCTAAATCTAACGAAGGAGCAGGAGCAGGATGCGTTATGATTAGTCCAGAAGGAAACAAGACAATGCTCACATGCAGACTTGAATTTGATTGCACGAACAATACAACAGAATATGAGGCCTTGGTGCAAGGCCTATACAAAGCGATCGGGTTGAACATCAAATACCTTCAAGTCTATGGAGACTCTGAGATTGTGGTCAAACAGGTACGTAATACCATACATTGCCTATCAAGTCATTTGAAACACTATCAGTCTCTAGTACAGGATCTGACTGAGCATTTCATAGCATTCAATATTTTCTCAATCCCAAGAATTCAAAACGCGAGCGCAGACATTTTAGCCAATGTAGCCTCTAGACTCATTCACTCCGAAGATTTTAGTCCAGATAGATTCTCGATAGAATTAATCTTTAAACCGTCCATCCCTGACAACATTACAAACTGGAGAGTATTCAATGACGATCCTGATATTGTAAATTTCCTCAACTCAGAAGCATCCTACTCCAATCAAATAATTGACGAGGACCACCATGATCAACAAATACAACAAACTAGCACTGATAACGCTATAACAAAATCGGTGGTTAAGTTAAAAGACTTATACGATCTGAAAAGTCGGTTTAAAAAGTCTACTAATTCTAACCTCTACAGTTCAACTCCGAACTATGAATCAGTAAACCTGGGAACCGATGATAAACCACAAAACGTTAATCTAGGCCACGACCTAACTCCTGAAGAAAAACTAGCATACATTCGTCTCTTGAGACAATACAAAAATGTTTTCGCCTGGAATTACGACGAGCTGAAGACATACGACACTTCCATTATCCAACATACTATCCCTATGATCAACAATGAAAAACCTATCCAGCAGAAACTCAAAAAAATCCACCCCAATCTAGAAAACCAAATAAAGACTGAGCTAAAGAAGTTGTTAAAGGCCAGAATAATTTTCCCCATCAGACATTCCAAGTAGGTCTCCAATATGGTACCCGTTAGAAAGAAAAGCGGAGATATTAGAATCTGCATCGATTTTTGGAATCTCAACAAAGCCTGCCTAAAAGATAATTTTCCTCTCCCTCCTATGGAGCAGATATTACAGGCAGTAGCAGGTTCAGAATTAATGTCTTTTCTGGATGGATTTTCAGGGTACAACCAAGTGCTAGTACATCCCGACGATCAGCTAAAAACCACATTCCGAACCAAATGGGGCACATATGCATATCGAAAGATGCCATTTGGTTTAATCAATGCCAACGCTACGTTTCAAAGAGCTATGGACATCGCATTCAAAGGTTTAGTCAATAAAGTCGTAGTGATTTATTTGGATGATATAACAATATACTGAAAGAAGTGAGGCGACCATCTCAGGGACTTAAAACAGATCTTTCAACGATGTTTAAGGTATGGGATTTCACTTAACCCAAAGAAATCTTTTTTCGCATTAAGTGAAGGGAAACTTCTAGGATTCATAGTATCAAAATCTGGTATTCACATTGAACTCGATAGAATCAAAGAGATTTCCGAAATATCCCTACCTCATAATAAAAAGGCCATGCAATCTTTTCTTGGTCAAATCAATTTTGTAAAAATATTTGTCCCGGATTTTTCAAGAATTGTTTCTCCTTTGCAAACCATGATAAAAAAGAATTCAAATTTCAAATGGGGTCTGGACGAACATGAAGCATTCAATCTGATCAAACATACATTAATGCTTCGTCTTTAGCAACCCCAAATTTTTGAGAATCTTTTATCTTATACACATTCGCCTCAGAAAAATCATATGCCACGATCCTAACTCAAGCGAATCAAGAGAAAGCAGAAGCTCCAATCGCATTCTTTAGCTATAATTTACAAGGGGCTGAACTCAATTATTCAGACATAGAGAAACAGGCATATGCCGTTTTCAAAGCGATAAAGTATTTCAGACCTTTCTTACTTAAAACCCACACCAAGGTCATAGTACCGTTTCCAGCGGTAAGAAATCTTTTAATACAGAAAGATGTGGGTGAAAAAAGAGCGAATTGGATCACTGCCTTACAAGAATACGACCTTGAAATCAAACCAGCAAGCATTGTGAGAGGCCAAGGCTTCTGCAAAATGCTGGCTGGAGCATCGCATATCCCTAAAAGCTCGTCTGAGGAAGTACAAACGTATGAGGTAAGCCTAAACGATATAGAATATTTATACGCTGACACCATTTATTATCTCAAAAATGGGTATGCTCCAGCTCACCTAGATCACACCAAGAAAAGAGCCCAAAGATTAAAGGCTAAACAATATCAGCTCATAGATGATGTTCTGTTTAAAAGAAATTATGATTCTGTGCTTCTTAGGTGTCTCGAGAAAACTAAAGCCGAAAAGGTTTTGCAGGAACTCCATGATGGACATGCAGGCGGAAACTATGCTGGAGATGACACCACACAAAAGATCTTACGAGCAGGATATTATTGGCCCACACTGTTCAAAGACTCACACAGTTACGTGAGGAAATGCCAAATCTGCCAAACTACTGCAGGGAGACAAAGGAAACCGTCCATGCCACTACAGCCGGTAAACATTGAGCAACCATTCAGTCAATGGGGCCTGGACATAATAGGTGAGATCGTTCCTCACTCCTCTAAGCAGCATAGGTACATCCTCACGACAACTGAATATTTCACTAAATGGGTAGAAGCGGTACCTCTCAAGACAACTAATTCTAAAAATATCATTGAATTCATTGATCAATTTATAATCACTAGATTTGGATTGCCATCAGCTTTAATTTTTGATAATGCTTCTTACTTTTCTAGAAATGCAATGACTGATTTCGCACTTAAAAGAGGGTTTAAACTAAAATATTCATCCAACTACTATCCACAAGGAAACGGATTGGATGAGTCAACAAATAAAAGCCTAATCAAGATTATTAAAAGGACAGTTGACCAGAGCCAGAAGAATTGGCACAAAACCTTGGTAAACGCTTTATGGGCAGATAGAATAACGAAGAAGGCTTCAATCGACACTTCTCCCTTTAACTTAGTTTATGGGAAGGAAGCGGTTCTTCCAACTCATTTAATGATTCCCTCCTTATCTTTAGTACAGTACATCGACGAAGTATCTACTTCCTCTTTACAGCCAAGACAATGGAAATAATTAAATTAGAAGAACAATGAGAACAAGCTAAGAAAACCCATGCTCATCACCAAGCACTAATAAAATCTTCTTTTGATTCAAGCATAATGACCAGAAAAAACTTTCAGATGGGAGATCTAGTTTTGAAATGGCATAAGACTCATGAAGAGAAGGGAAAACATACAAAATTCTAGAAAATGTGGCTTGGTCCTTTTCAGATTGTAGAAGTCATAGGCCCATCAACGTTTGTGTTGCATGATTTAGCAGGTAGAAAGGATTCTTTGCTTATTAATGGACAGATCCTGAAAATATACTTTCCATAGAAGATTACTCTTCTATTTTTTGTAGGATAGCTTTTTGTTTTTCTTCTTTCTTACAAATAAAACCAGTTGTAGATGGTTACTACAGGAGTTCACATAAAAGGACACCAAATTCTCTGTTAGATTTTGATTTTTCTCTTGTACAAATAGTATAAAATTTCGAAAAATCTGATCTTTATTATTGACGGATAGAGTTAAACTTTAGCCTAGATATGATACTAGTTCCAACTTCAAAATTTTTTTATGAAAGCAACCTTTGGCAAAAAACTTGTTTTATATCAGCACAATGAAAGGTATCAATAATAAAATGAGTATTCTCCGTAAAACTGCTATTTTCCAAACTCTATTATTATCGTCCAGCACTTTCTTAAGGAAAAACAATGGGTTCCTCCCTGCTAAAGGAAATCGCAGCATTCAGAGAAGTAATCCGAGAAAGAAATAAATATCTCAAAGAATAAGAGGTCTCATAACGAGCCGGCTTATCATGATCATAGATATTATAACTTGCTGACCTTGCCAATACTGTCCACCAAAATAGGGCAACGACTTAAGATTGTTGCAATCAAAAGACAAGGGGTCTCATCACGAGCCAACCTGTTCAGCAAAAGTGTAAATCAAGTGAATGACTGTGTCATAAATTGGCCACCAAACCAAGACATTGTTCTTTGGAGAATAAAAAAGAAAAAGTATAAAAATGGTTTTCTCTCTGAAAAAGTTGTAGATAGCTTTAAGCAGGGTAAAGGATCATTGCTGGGTAACAGGTAACCCTATCGAGGCTATGGACGCCTGCTGGCAGTAGAGGCTCTACCTACGGTAAATGAGCGTATTTTAAATGACCAACATAGTAGAGATGACCTCATTTTATCTTTAAAAAAGGACCAAGTAAATGGCTGGTGTAAAAAAAAGGGCTAAACCATAGGAAGCAAACAAATGGAATACAGAAAGGTTGAAATAAAGTATCATTGACAGGATAAGACAAATGTACTCTATCTGTCCATAACAAAGTTTAGACTAACAAAAATTTTTCTGTTTCGGAAGTTGAAGTTCAATAGAAAGTCAAAGATAACTGGTTCTTCCCAGTGAATTTCCATCGTTGTGGTCACCAACAACCCCCCCTCTTTTGTTTGGTATAAGCTACAACACCAAGCAAATGGGGGACCCTTAATAAAAAATTCAAACAAAATCCCCATGAATATTTTTGTTTTTCCTTAGAATCTTATCACAACAAAGCAAAGGAAACACTTCTTTTTGTGAGCATATCAAACCACGAAGAAGCGATGCTAAATTTATCGCATCACATTTACCATAAGCGCTCTTAAAAGGAGAGGCTTAAGAGATCCCTGACAACCGATGTGCGACGTCGCATATCGTAGTAGCCGCATAGAGTAAGACGCAATGACTAAAATCCGCGATTTGCGATTTGTGATTTGCGATCTCTGATCCATAATCTGCGATGATCTGATATTGCGATACCACGATGTTATAATACAAATCTGCGATCTGCGATCTGCGATAAGCGGGAATCTTACTCAGCACAACATTCAAGGAAAGCTGTCCATTAATCAGAATTAGGTGCGCGCATGTAAAAAGAAATTAATGATCGTACAAATGACTAATTTTCGTTTTTCGAAGAGTCGGTTCACTTTGAAAGTCATGATTATACACACACAAAATCTAAAGCTTTCATATCAATCTTTATTTTCATTTACTCTTTTCCTTTACGCAAACTATAAAACAGGAGATAAAATGGAGTAATTTGTTTTGCAGGAAACATCTAAGGAAAAGAGGAAAGCGCTGATGCTTGGAGAACACAGAAGAGACGTCTTCAGAAGCAGGAACCACATACGATAGGACTACAGGTCCCAGATTATCACTCAGCAGATGCTAACGACCGATAGGCCATCTGAAACTCAGAATCAAAGGCGCACAAAAGCGACATGATTACAAAGATACCTGAAGCTTACACGACAGAAAAGCCCAGAATGAAAAGTAAAGTCTTCTGACTCATCAAGTCATTCGCGAAGACAGAGAACCAAAATGGAAAAAGCAGATCCAGTTTGAGGAAAATTTGAGTTATTACCAAGTATACACTCAGTCAGCGGGAGATTCTCTAAAATATCTGATAGTTTATCAAAACGTTGGTGCCGATCCTCGTTACTTCTATTTTTATAAACTCGCACAAAGGGAAAGGCAACCAACCGACCCTTCTCAGACGAATGTTGCACACTTACAGCACTAAGGAGAAAATACAGAAATAGTTCAAAGTTAGATTTAATTTTAGAAATAATTTACTTTATCAGAGGGACGGTCATTTGAAAACCGGATCCCAAATTTATGTAATTAAGTTAATTAGGTAGCAGTATTTAAACCCTTCTTAGGCATTTAGAGAAGGGTCCGGAGATTTGTCAAAAACGCGTCCTCAAAACATGCACTTTTGCACCCTCAGAGGTGGTTTTGATGAATGGACGGATCAAGGTTTATTAATGTTTGTGTCTGATATCTGCTACTGATGTTGCACTTCTGTACTCTTAGTAGATGTTAGAACAAGGAGAGATAAATCATTGTTGCTAGAAGCTTATGAGTGGAACCAGTCATAAATGGTACTTTTATCTCTTGATTATTTCTGCTTATGTTCTTTAAGTGATTTATAGTTTCAGTTGTTTACATGTCATTATATGAATGTATGGGTTATCATTTGGCACTTTTGTACGGTGGAGTCATATTGTTTGTATCTGACATATAAATAACTTACTATGCGATATACTGTTCATAACTGTTTTGCCTAACTTTTTATGCAAAATAGTTCATCTTTAAATGATTTCTATTCTTATGATAGCTGAATGATCTTTATTACCAGTTATTGTTCGAAATCTTTTTAGATCGCATAATAAAAGATATACACCCTGGGTTAGTGTAGATTAGATGTGTTGTTTCTTATTAGACTACAATAGCATAGAGTTAGTTTAAAGAGTCTAAATTAGATTTGCTTTAAATTCCTCTTAGATCAACATAGTCCAAACTCTACACACACACGCACACACCCAAGGTCAGGAAAATGGTCCCGTAATCCCCAGTCAGACCCACTATACCAAACGGATAAGGAGCTTCTAACCAAGGTCCGGACCGGGTGGGTATCCCCCTTGTTGTCGACCCGATTTTCGGGGCTTCAACACCCTACAAGGTCTTCTCCAAGCCAAAATACCTTCTATAACTTCCAAAACATTATTGATCCATACATCTTTAGTATCGAACCTGCAAAATGACTTTATAGATGTTCTCAAATCAGAAATTAGAGGTTACCAATGGATTCAGAACATCGAAAAACCCCTAAGTGCACTCTTTTTGAGCTCAATTTAGATAAAATTTCCAAAAGCTTTCAGCTCCCAAGCTCTCCCATGAACTTGAGTGCTAACCATCTGTTGATGGTGTTGGACCCGCGAACATTTAGGGGATCATACCAGTTTGGTGTGGGAGTCCCATCTGGTATGATGTTCTAGTTTCCATTATCTTAAAGATTTTCCTTAGCTCTTGCTTGTTAGCATAGGAGAGTGGTATGCTTTGTCTTTGAGTACCGAAGTTCACGTGCCTAGTGATTTCTAGTGTTACTTATGTCCATCGTTCTTTCACTGTAGAGGGAAAGAGTGGGATTGAGTACCAAGTCGGATGAGAGGAATCCCTAACGCTGTTAGGAACACACAACACAACAGGATGTACATAACTTCTGGAAGAGCAGTCCACATGGATGCGGCAGTCACAACACACAAGGAAAGATAACACGTACAACATACAACGGAGGAGTCTGTGCGAGTGCGATGGTTGCTATAACAAGTTTACATGAAAGGTTTTTCTGATGTTCGGGGAGGTAACCAACACGGGAATGCCATCGTTAACATCTCATACAACACAATTTCATTAATATATATGTATTACAACAAGTGAATGAGTTCAAGTGTTAAACACAGGTTAAAGCAACATGCATTAAAAGTGTTCAAGGTCAGTCTTACAACAATTACAATACATGTGTGAAAATGTGCTAGCCTGTTAGCAGGCTTTTGAATTAAGCAAAAGTTCCAACACACATTGTTACACCATACATCACTAACCCCATGGGCGGGGCATTGGAGCCACTACTTACTCCTTAAAGAAAATATTACAGACTCTCAAGGCTTTGTGGGAGGAGCTGAGGTGAAAAGTCCCTTGCATGTACAAATGAGGGGGTATTTACAGCTAAGGGTGACACTAGCCCTTGTGGTTGTTCGACTGCCCTCATGACTATTTGACTTCCATGACCTTTTGACTTTACATGAATCTTCATATGACAAGTGGGTCTCTTGTACTTCCACATTACATTACATTGATTGACACTATGGCCCACAGTAGATATGTGGACGAAATGACTCATGACAAGACTCGACATGATGTGTTGGTATATTCATGATGCTGTTGGTGTGCATGTCGACTTGTAGTGTTGTTGGGTGATGGATGTCCTCATGGTGTGTCATAGCTTCACCTCCGCATGGCAAAGTGCGCAGAGTCTTCGATTGTCATTGGATTCGATTGATGGTTCCTTTGCACATTGCTCCTTGCTTGCGTGTTGGCATTCTTAACACGATCACCTGTTCACGAAAAGTGCATGCTTGTCCATCCATCCGTGAACACATCTCGCATGTTTGCTTGTTCGTCCATCCATGAACACATCTTTTCATGATCGTCTATTCGCAACCACATCTCTTTGCATGCATTATTTCTTGGTCTGTTGGTGAACATTTCCTTCTGCATTTTCTCCCTTTGTTCATCCCATCCATTATCGCACCATTTTTGTTTGTGTACCTATGTCTGCAGTCAATCATGACGAGATGACATCAAATACATAAACCTCTTAATCTACGGTGATGCATGATTGTTTTAGATGCAAGTGACTAGGAGAGGAGGCAAGGTTGGGAGGTATGAGCTGGAATGGAGGCTCTGGGCACTACTGGTGAAAATTTCACAGGAGTCACTGGGTGATGGAGATGGGTAATCCGGATCGACAGTGACTATCTGCGAGGTCAAGCTCAGATGGAGGGAAAAATTGTGCAGTTTTTTAGAGGAGCAGTTCGGGCTGCGGGAAGGCATGGCAGGCAAAATATGTGCAATTTCTAGAAGGATCATGCAGCAGGAGCCTGGCAGCCAAAACTACGGAATTCCTAGAGGGATCTAGCAATTGGCAGCTGGGACATTGGCAGTGAAAACTGCGCAATTCCTGGGGTGAACTAGCAGTCAGCTGCTGGGACATTGGCAAAAAAAACTACACAATTTCTAGAGGGAACTGACAGTCCGCTACTGGAGCTTGGCAGCGAAAATTGTGCAATTCCTGGAGGGAACTGGCAGTCAGCTCCTAGGAGCTATTGGTGAGGAAAACTGTGCTAATGCTAGGAGTCTAGCCTTCTGATCACCTCTGTACAATTTCTTAGCTGGGTAGACTACTGGGCAGTAGAGGGATTGCTCATGAAAACTGCGCAGTTTTCCAAGTGAGCAGTGGGTCGACTTACTGGAGGGCTAGCTAGAAAATTTGCGCAAGTTACTGAGGGAGACAATGACGGGAACTAGGTGTTTGTCCGGTCTATCTGCATAATTTTCTCAGTCAATGGAGCAGGCAAGGTCTGCAGCCTTTGAGATATTTTTTAGGGGAGTTAGTCCCAGGGTGACTGTCAAGTCAAACTCTCTGGTTGACTAGCATGAAGGTTGATTGATCTGCTTGTGGGCAAGGCAGCTTGAAATGGATTGCTTAGTGCTTCTGCGTTGTTCTAGGTGATAGTCGATTGAGCCGATGGTGGGGTGAAGGTCTGGCTGTCAAAGGGGAATCTGGTCGTCAAAACTTTAACAAAATAAATAAGTGTGTGAACAGGTGAGAAGGTGCATATGTGATCTTGCAAACACAAACTTACATGACTTGACGACGAGACAAATCAAATCATCCATACATGTATGCTCAACATGACTAACTAACGGTGTGAGCGACAAGTGCGACACTTGTGATTGATCGTTGGTCGACCATGACGACGCTTACGCAACAATGTATATGACTCCATGTGTGAGCACGATGGATGTTTACATAGCAAAAACAACATGTACACATGAAGTGAAGACCTTGTGTGTGACCTATACATGGTCGAAAGCATGACATTGACATCAACATGAAAAAGTGGTCGGTGGAATGATCAAGCAAGGTGGGTGTGAAGACTCACACGAGCTCACGAAGTGAACCCAAGTGTGTGCATTCATCAAGTAAAAATCTCAAAGGAGGCTTCGAATTTGGATGTAGGCCAAAATTTTGGAGGGTGTTGCAGTTGCTACAACAATTAGCGACACACTAGTAGAACTTCAACTTCTCTATTTTGGTTCATTGTCAACATAGGGCCTTGGTCTTTCGGAGAGTATTGAATCGTTGTGCGGGTTACTTCAACTTACCCACTTACCCCATGGACATACATGGTCCACCTTTTGTTAACTCAGTAAAACATAATCAAAAGTTCATCTTGATCACAGTATTTCAAAATCGAGAAGGGTAGTTTAGCTCACGAGTTGAAGATTTTCATAGTATAAGTTTTCATCTCTGGTTTTGCTCTATTTCCAATAGGCCTGGACCATAGCCTGATGGAGTCACACAATAACACACACATTTCTCCACTGCCAGTGAGCCTGGCCAGTGCCCCGGTGGAGATGCATGCTTCACCTCTCTACACAGGAATCCTTTCTCTTCTTTCGCCTTTGTATTTTTTAAGAGGATTGTGCATATGCACTTATTTATTTTTGGGGCGGAAGAGGGATCCCAACTTATTGAGAGAAGAAGAGGTTGTTCCTTCAGAGAAGCATGTAAGACCTCTGACATAGGTTGACTCGTTTAGATTTTCCCCTTCTTCATTTCTACTAGTTATATGAGCTTAAAAACACATAACAAAAGGCTGAGTACGGACATGGGGCTTCCCAGTGTGGACACAAGTTCATGGTTGGAACAAAACTTCCCTTGCAAATAGCTCATATTTTTCTTCAAGACTTCATCAACCGAAGGTTATAACCAAACACAGAGAAGATGGACACAAGATTGGCTAAGTGTTGCAGTGTCACAAGTCTCTTCTTATTTAAGCCACATACTCATTCAAAATCCAGAACGTAGTAGATGGCAACACTTATTTAAGGAAACAAAAATAGTAAGGTATTAAGCAACTCCAACAAATGAGAAAAAAAATAGTAAGCAAGGCAAGCAGAATGAAAACAAAGAAGGTAAGCAAGGCAAACAAAATGAAAAAAAGCAGCAACAAGAAGACTATGTACATGGCACGGGGCGTGGCCTGACCTACTAGAAGTAGTGCTTGAGATCTTGGTCATTGACAGGAAGGTTGTCAATCCTCCCGTCAAGTGATTATAGAAGGTATGTGTGTGGTCCAAGCTTCTCATGGACTGTGTACAAACCAATCCATAGGGATTGAAACTTCGTATGCTTGTTTTTGTCTTCATGGGACTTGTCCCATTTCAGAACCAAGTCACCAACATCGAAGTTAGCTTTCCCTGCAGAATTCTTATCGAACCATCTCTTGATACAGTTTTGGTGGAGTGGAAATTTTTCTTTTGCTTTCATCCTTTCTTCTTGAAGCTTGTGAAGTGTATCCATCCTACACTGAACTAGTTGATAAGGATTGCCTTGGGACTCTTGGGATAGCTGAAGTGCAAGAAAGTAGATATTAGGTGGAAGGATCACTTATTTACCATAGACTAGGAAGTATGGTGAAGTATTCAGAGAGGGATTGGGTGTTACATGGTCGGCCCATAGTACATTCATCAGGGTGGTATGCCAGTTACGTTGCTCAGAGAAAATGGTCCTTTTGATTATGTGGATGAGGTTTTTATTCATGGATTCTGCTAGACTACTTCCTTGTGGGTAGTAGTTGGATGATTTTTTCAGCACACTACCATTTTGTAATGAAAAATCATAAATCTTTAAAGACGAAAAGTACATTCCATTATCAAAAACAAGGGATACTGGATGTCGAAGCGTGAGATAATGTTCTACTGGAGGAAGTTGATGACATCTTGGTCATTCACTTGTTTGAGTGGAACTGCTTATGTCCACCACGTGAAGTAATCATTTGTTTTTAGAATGTAGCGTTGTTGTTTTAATGAATGTGGGAAAATATCCCCAATGATATCTAGGTCCTATTGTTGGAACGGTTCAATCACTGCAATAGGGTGCAGTGGGGCTACTAACCTTCATGCTCTGTCGGCGCATCGTTGACAGACCGGGAACTTGAGCATGTGCATCCTTAAATAATGTGGGCCAGTAGAAACAGGCTTGCATAGCTTTCTGCACAGTGGTGTTTCCCACAAAGTGACCCCGGGTCTGTCATGTAGATCTCATAATACCTTCTCTGATTCTTTTGCCTCTAGGAACCTGAGAAAAACTTTGTTGTTGTGCTTCCTTTAAAGCACTATGTGCACTGACTGATATGTTAAAGCTTTGAGGTGTAATGCCCTCTTCTGTCTGATGGAAAAGTGAGAGGGTACGTTGTCATGCTTGAGGTATTGGCGCATATCTACATACACAGAGGTTCTGTCTTTAGTAGGTGTTTCTCGCCTTATGTCATACATCTCAACTTCATGCTCCCAAATGGTGAGCTTCACTTCACTCTCCGATGCATGTACTACTTCGGCTACAAGTCTACAGAGCCCATGTCCTTTGATCATGTGAACTGGCTTGATTTCAATATCATACTCTTGCAAGCCTATCATCCATTTCACACGTCATTCACCCAGTTCTTGTTGTACAAGAAATGTGTGGATTGTTGGGTGAGGGACGTAGACTATGCTTTGGTTTTTCAGAAAGTAGGGCCTGAAGTGTTTCACCACCTTATAAATTGAATATGCTTGCTTGTCAACAACAGGGTAGTTGAGTGATGGTCCCTGCATGCTTGCTCTCATGAAGGAGATGGGAATTTCATCATTCATCTCATCCTTTTGAGTTAGTATTGCAGAGAGCGAATTATCGGAGGCGAAGGTGTATAGCAGGAAATCCTTCTTGAAGTGGGTTGTAGAGTGCAGGCACTTCTCCAATAGCTTGCTTGATCTGGGCAAATGCATACTTTTCCCTCTTGCCCCAGCTTTATACTACATCATTCTTGATCATGTCCTACATGGGCTTGACTATCTGTGCATAATCTGAGATGAACTTTTGGAGGAAGTTTATCTTGCCCAAGAAGGACTGCATAGCTTTCTTGTTGGCTGGGTGATGGATCTTTGTAATAGTCTGGACCCGGTCTAGATCCACCTTGATCTTTCTTTTGGAAACAATGTGTCGGAGAAGACTCCCCTTAGACATTGCAAATACGCTCTTTTTGGGATTCAAGGAAATCTCGTATTTCCGGCATCGCTCAAAAATTTTCTTCAAATGACGTATGTGGTCCTCACGTCTTCTTGAAAACATAGTCACATTATTTAGGTATAACACTATGATCTGTTCGATGAGTCCACGAAAAGTGATGTCCATGGAATGCTCAAAAGTTGCGCTTGCATTTACAAGCCCAAACGGCATTCATCTATACGTGAATGTACCCCACTTGGTACGGAAGGTAGTCTTAAGTTTGTCAAGTTTTGCTACTAGAACCTGATTGTATCCTGAGAAACCATTGAAACATCTGTGCCCCGGATATTGTTTGCAGAATGTGGTCCATAGATGGCACGGGGTAGTTATCTTTGTCTGAGGTGTTGTTCATGTTCCAGAAATCAACACACAAGCGAATATCCCTAGACTTCTTGCGTACAGGAATAAGGTTTGAAACCTACGTGGAATGACGAACTTTGTATATGATCCATGCATCCAATAGCTTGTTAAACTCTTTTTGTATGGGGGGTTCAAGTGACGGGTGTACTTTCCTCAGCTTTTGCTGATATGGCTTGACCCCTTTTTGATCGGAATGATGTGTTGGATTATCCGTGTGTCATAAGTTTTTAGATCATCGTATGTCCACACGAACACATATCGGTACTGTTTGAACAAGTGGACAAAGGCTTGTCGCTCTTGCTATGTGCAACATGTACCAAGATTAACGAATTTTGGATCTTGTTTTGTTCCCAGGTTTATCAGTTCGTGCCTCATGGTGGAGTTGTGGGTTTTGTTGTTCCTCGGCCCCTGAAAACATTCTTGCAAGTCATAAATATTTTCCAATGATGTCACACCCTTCATGATAAGGTGGCCTTTCTTATTACCAGCTTCTTCTTGCAGAGAGCACTCGTGCTTGTCATCATATATCAATGCATCTTTGAAGACGTCAACGTTGGCCATGAAATGCAGTATTTTCTGGTCATCATTAAACATGCATAAGTTAATTATGTTATATGGGATAGATGGTTTATACAAAATTTCAATAGTACTATCCCTAATCGGTGACATTCTTGAATCTGCGTTTGCGAGAGCATTGGCAGTTGCATTATGCGTACGTGGTACAACAGTGATGTTAAATGCTTGGATGTTAGAGATCAATCGCCATACCTTTTGCTCGTAACTTTTGATATGTGGTGAAAAACAATGAATGGTGTTACGTACCTATCATACCATTATCTCTGAATCACCTACCACTTTAAGTGCGACCATATTGAGGCTGATGGCTTTCTGCAATCCCAACACGAGTGCTTCATACTCCACAACGTTGTTCATGCACTCAAACTCCAAGTGACTTCAAACCAGATTCTTCGAGTTGTATGGGTCGATCAAGACACTCCTAGCTCTTGAGCCCTCTTGTGCATTTGATTCATCAAAGTACATGGTCCACAACTTGTCTGTACACGGACCATTTGACACGCTTGTACTACTGCTACTGCTACTGATACTATTGGTACAATGTACTATACATATTTCATTATCATCAGTTGGGAAAGGAATGAGTCCCAACTGTGTGTTAGGTGGGGTTGGAGCTGGCCGTGCAGGATAACACCCCAACGTTGTTTCTAGGAGGTAGTTGCCAAACATGAGTTCTGTGAAGGCCAATGGTTCGTTCTCTCCATTGAGGGGAGTGACATTGTGCTTCATATACCTCTCAGATACCACCCATATTTGATTTCTTTTTCCCTTGTACGGAAGCAACATGTGTGACCAATCTATAAGAAAATATTCATCCAACTTGCTAGACTAGTCTCTGCTGAGTAGTAGACCATATGATTTTTGTATGTCCACAACAACTATGTTGATGCATTGGTGCACTCGACTATCAAGAGATATTCGGATGATCACATCTCGGAGTTCACAAATGGCTAGTATAGATGTTCGATCAGGTTGGATGATCCACGTGGATGTATCGCTCCATTGTGCATTGATATTTTTAGCAATGGAGAGCAGCATGACGTTGACTGCCACACCAGAATCAACCATGTAGTTGTGAACATTAAAGTTGAAAAATTCAAATGAGAGAAATAATGGAGGGAAATTTGATTTTCTTCTTCCATCCGAAGTGTGTTTAACACAGTGGAAAGTGATCCAGGAGGTGTGTTGGCTCCCTTGCTGGTAGAGGTTGCATTTTCTATTGTTTTCTATCCCAATGTGCACAACAGTATGTCTCGTTGACTCTGGATCTTTGCTAACTGAAACAAACTAATGTTTGCACAAGTTTTCTTCATTTCATCGACAATGTTGTAGTTTAGAGGTGGAAGACTCACCGAGGTGTCCGAGGTAGGACTGATGTTCGTGTTGTCTGGTGGAGTGTTCTGCAGTTTGCTGCTCATGGACATACTCTTGTCTACTACTATCTTCCCAGAATTTCTTTGTGTTTTCTGCTTTGGGGCCGCTGGTGGATCAACCTTCCTAAAAAATAGTCTCATCTTTTCTTGTGCTTCCCCAAGTGTAAGGGGAGCCCCTTTACTCCTAATATTGTAACAGTAATTTTGCTTGGGGGGATTTTTCTCGATGTTCGTCTTCGATGTTGTTTGTGAGCACTGATACATGTTCACCACATGCCCAAAACTTGATGCTTCATCAGGTGTAGCATCTTCGTCATTATCTCTGTCTTTCGGTTATTCTCGCATATTGTTTTCTGTGTCAAACGTATGACTACATACAGATCTTGCAATTCACTTCCAGTTCAAACAAGAGTTCTCGAGGAGATGCTCTTTGTAGAATGAACAAAACTCAAAATTTTTGCACTGATCGAGGTGGAGCACAGAGCTCTGCGTAGTTTTTGGAGTGTGCTTGTTGCTACCTGATGAACTACTTCCTTGTCTCTATCTGGGTGGATGGCTGCTTGCAAATATATCTGTTTTCCATTGTTTAAGCTCAGACACTTCTGTTGTAAATTTATTGACGAGGCAAGTGAGGGTTTCAATATCATTTTCTTCCTTGTCTCTACCTTTGATCCCCATTGCTTGGGACTTTTTGCTCATGTCTTTGGAGTCCTTTGCTGGTTCATCATCCTTGATGACTCCAATCGCATGCAAGTCTTTCTCAACAGAAATAGCCTCTTCGCAATTTTCCAATAGAGTTGGTTTCATAGCTACTATGTAATGTTGGTCGACAGTGCGGACATGTAGTAATCAACAATGATGGAGTCATGAGGTTTGGTGTCCATTGCAAACTTATTCAATATGTGTGTAAACCTCTGATTGTTCACCTTTTCTATCCCCTCCATCTTCAGGCTTCCCAATTCTTTGAGTAACATGGTTGGGGTCTTGTCATCAACAAACTTTTCAAGAAACATGTGTTTGAATGCACCCCATTTCTGTATGGAGTTTGGAAGAAGGCTTTGATACCATGCAGTTGCACGACCATCCAAGGTACATGGAAACAATCTACATGCTATGTCGTCATACTATACCTCAACGGTTTGCAGCTATAGGTAAAAGTTGTCCAAATGATCTTTTGCATTCATTGTGTTGTCAGGGTTGAACTTGATGTTCATTCTCTCTTCTTACTTTGGCATCTTATGCAAAGCATCAATGAGAGCCAATGGTCCCTGAGTCATCTGTTCCATATTTTGGTCGACCATCTCTTCTTCTTCTTCATAATCCTCCTCTTCTTTAGAATCTGACGGTTCCAGCTCTAAGTCTGTTGGTTCGTCTCCACCTCTACCTCCTTTCCTGCCTTCCCCTCCATCTCTTGTACCGGAGTCTGATCCCAAGATCACAAGGATGTTTAGTTCCCCTTATCAAAAGACTAGAAGTTCCTCTCCATCTTCAATATTTTGTGCCAGACCTTCAAGTGTGCCAAGAACTGCTTCTTCCACTGACGATCCAAAAACCCTTGTGGGAATGGCTTTTGGCTTTCTTGATGCGTATGGAAGATGTTGTATGCCTGGGATCAGTCCGACTACTTTCGCGAACTGGAAAGTGATGGGACGGATGGAGTGAAAGTGATGATATGAAATTTTTCATTCACTCCTGGGAGGTGAGAAGTAGCCAACTGCAGAGTCACGCGTAGGTGAGAGGGAGTGCGAGTTACTTCCTTGACCAAATTGTTGATGAGTGAGTGTGAGAGGAAATTCAACCATATACAACTAACAACCCTCCTCCTAGCACCATAAATGTTTACAATGCTAGACCCACCAACATTCATGGGATCACCCTAGTATGAAGACCCAACTAGACCTCACACCATTTGGTGTGGGAGTCCCATCCAGTATGATGGCTCGGTTGCCAATATCTTAAATATTTTCCTCGGCTCTTACTTGTTAGCATAGGAGAGTGGTCTGATTTGTCTTCGAATAGTGAGGTTCGCATGCCTGGTGATTGCTAGTGTTACTTGTGGCAATGGTTCTTTCACTATAGGGGAAGAGGGTGGAAGTGAGTCCCAAGTCAGATGGGAGGAAGCCCCAACTCTGTTAGGAACACACAACACAATAGGATGTGCACAACTTCCGAAAGAGCAATCCACACGGATAAGCAGTCACAACACACAAGGAAAGATAACACATTCAATACACAACAGAGGAGTCCACGCGAGTGCGATAGTTGTTATAGCAAGTTTACATGAAAGGTTTGTCTGATGTCCTGGGAGGTAACCAACATGAGCAGGACAATGTTAACAACTCATACAACACATTTTCATTAATATATATGTATTACAACAAGTAAATGAGTTCAAGTGTTAAACACAGGTTAAAGCAACATGCATTACAAGTGTTCAAGATCAATCTTACAACAGGTACAATACATGTGTGAAAATGTGTTGGCCTTTTAGCAGGCTTCTGAATTAAGTGAAATTTCCAAGACACATTTTTGCACCATACATTACTAACTGCGTGGGCTGGGCGTTGGAGCCACTACTTACTTCTCAAAGAAAATATTACAGACTCTCAAGGCTATGTGGGAGGAGCCGAGGTGAAAAGCCCCTTTCATGTACAAATGAGGGGGTATTTATAGCCAAGGTTGAAACTGACCCATGTGGTTGTTCGACTACCCTCATGACTGTTTGACTTCCATGACCTTTCGACTTTACATGACTCTTCATATGACAAATGGTTCTCTTGGAATTCCACGTTACATTACATTGATTGACAGTATGGCCCACAGTAGAGATGTGGATGACATGACTCATGACAAGACTCGACATGATAGTGTTGGTACATTCGTGTTGTTGCTGGTGTGCATGTCGAGTTGTAGTGTTGTTGGGTGATGGATGTCCTCATGGTGTGTCACAGTTTCACCTTCACATGGAAAAGTGCGCGGAGTCTTCGATGGTCGTTGGGTTCGCTTGATGTTGCCTTTGCATGTTTCTCCTTGCTTGCATGTTGGCATGCTTGACAGTTTCACCCATTCGTAAAAAGTGCATGCTCGTCCACCCATCCATCCATGAACACATCTCACATGTTTTCTCATCCATCCTTCTGTGAACACATATTTTTATGATCATTTGTTCGCGAGCACATCTCTTTGTTTGCATCGTTTGTTGGTCCGTTGGTGAACATGTCCTTCTGCATGTGCTCCCTTTGTTCATCCAATCTGTCCTTGCACCATGTTTGTTCATGTACCTATGTCTGTAGTCATTCATGATGAGACGACATCAAATCCATAAACCGCTTAGTCTATCATGATGCATGATTGTTTCAGATGGAGGTGACTGGGAGAGGAGGAAAGGTTGTGAGGTATGAGTTGGGATGGAGGCTCTTGGAACTGCTGGTGAAAACTGTACATGAGTCACTGGGTGATGGAGACGGGTAATCTGGATCGATGGTCTTTGGGTTCACTTGATGTTGCCTTTGCACGTTTCTCCTTGCTTGCATGTTGGCATGCTTGACAAGTTTTCTCGTTTGTGAAAAGTGCATGCTCGTCCGTCCATCCATCCATGAACACATCTCACATGTTTTCTCATCCGTCCATCCATGAACACATATTTTCATGATCTTTCATTCGCGAGCACATCTCTTTGTTTACATTGTTTGTTGGTCCATTGGTGAACATGTCCTTCTGCATGTGCTCCTTTTGTTCATCCTGTTAGCGCTTGAAATTCACCTAGGCTGAAATAGACAAACTCTCAAGGCTACATCAAACCATTTCACCTCGTAGCTAGCCCTACGAGGTATGAGAAGGCTCTCTCGGGTCAGATTCGGTAGATCTTTCAATATGATGAGCTGACCAATTAGGAATAAAGATTTTAGGCTAGTAAATTGATAAGGGGGGTTGATTTAAAGATTTTTGGTTTTTTGGTGGCAATTGGAGGGAATGCATTTCAGGGTGTGGGGATTGAGCACAATTTTTGCAGGGGGATCTTTGGGGCAAGGTAGGAGTGAGCACTGATGCCTTAATCTAAGATGAATGATCAGGAATGATAGAGAAGGAGCTAAAGAGGGAAAACAAGCATTTGAGTCCTCTCTAGACAGTAGAAAACATAAATTTTGAACAAACTAAAAAGCTGAGCATGTCAAAGCATGTATTCAAACTTTATCACTTCATCTGTCCAAATAGAAGCAAAAGAGAGATGTGAATACATAAACAAACTTACAAGAACATGTAGAGAACACACCAACAACACTACAATCCACAAGAATCCACAAGGATGTCTGCAAAACCCTGGCCTTCTTCCTCTTGAAATTGCAAAGATAGATGTACAATATACAATGAAAACTTTCTCCCTCAAGAGTCCAACCTTCCAACCTCTCCAAATGACTAAGAAAACACATAATATAGGCAAGCTAACCTCTTCCCTTGCCTCTAGGGGTCGAGCTCATCCTTCTAGGAGCAGTTTGAACTAATTCCAAACTAAGCACTAGATAATAGGCAGCTCAACAACTTGCCTCTATTACTTAGCTAACTGATTCATGCATTAATTATTCACTTTTTACATCAAGGAATCTTCTAGAAGAGTAAAGAGAGGTAAAATCTATCGAAGTGCCATGAAAATATTACATTTATCCATCATCTACAAGTAAAAATAATCCACCATAGTCAAAACAGTGTTTTTTGACCAAAAAAGTCAATTTTGGCAAAGTTAGCTCTCATATCAGCGCCCCCTGGCTCTCATGTCCGCGCACCTTTGCAGCAACTTTTGAGTGGGTTCCACTGGTCCAAATCAGGTGCAAGATGGCTCATTGGAAAGCTTGGTCTGTCTACGTTCCATCCCAAGTGGAATTTCTGAATTTGGAGTTGTTTTGCCCCCTCAAAAACCATTTCTCCCAAGGTCACTTTCTGCAACTCAAAAAGTGGGCAGAAAGTCATTTTTTGATGTATTTTGAGCTTTTGGAGGCTCAAATCTCAAAATCAGGCTTCTCCCAAGTATTGGTAATTTTTCTCTTTGCATGCCCTTTCCAAAAATGCCAAGTTTTCAAAATTCCGAGCAGTCCTCCAAAATAGTCGCGCTTGGAACACGACCATTCAAATGGCCAAAACCTGTAAATTGCACAAAAAATTCACAAATGACAAAATTTTCTCCAAATTTCTTGAAATTTGGGCTGGGAGTCCCCAATCAAGTACCATGCTCAGCCAAAGAGGCTTTGGCCAAAATTTGGAGTGGATCGGGCGGTTTCTTTCGTTTTTGTGTTTTGGCCAACCGTCCTTGGAGCACCTCGTTCTCGCCGGTATTTTTGACATTTCTCTCAAACCATGACACATGTGTAAAAAGTGAAGGAGGTTTTTCTTCCTTGGCATGTTGTGGACAAAAACCTCTCTCATTTTTCCAAAATTCATCTTTGACTTCTCTGAAACATCATTTGAGTGAAACTTGCCCCGATGTGTGAAACAAGGAATTTGGTCGAAATGAAGCGAAATGAAGGGGATAGGGGGCTTATAAATTCTTGGGGAAATTTTTGGTAGTGGGGACGGATGTTAGGAAGTAGGGGAAAGTGGAATCTCAGATATTGAGTGAGGGAAAGGGGTCCAAAAAGGGCAAAACATAGGCCCAACCTAGAAAATTGCCAAGTTGTAGCTAGAAACTAGGGTTTGTGGAAAAATGAGGAATTTGGTGGATTTAAGGGATGGGAAGTGTTTGATAAGGTACTTTAAGGATAGGGGAAGGTGTATGAACATCTGGATACAAGTTTTGCTGATGATTTGACCGTCCAAGAGAAATTGGCTTCAAAACCTTAGGAGAGGGAAATGAACTTGCCAAGGCACAACTGAAGCATGAACAAGATGTAAAATGACTCATTAGACACTGACATGATAATGAAAAACCTATGAATGATGATAGGCTCAGCTAAATGATGACATAGCCCGCCATTTGGACAACTTTAGAATGAGTGAAAGCAAACCCTAGACCTAATGCCTAGTGACCAAATTTTGCTTGAAAACTCTTTGAAATGACAAAATTGGACCTTGACACTTCAAAATCACTATGTAAGAGCACATTTGATCACTGGAGGAAGGCTGTAAAGACTGACACTAATAGTTAGCATGACACAAAACTAACAAACAATTAAATCCTTCTTTTGCACAAGCGAATCTAGTAAGCAAAAACCAGTGCTCTGATACCAACTTGATCTAAAATGGAGTAGATTAGTAATGATATGTTAATTCCCCATTCATAATAAAACCCAATATGCTTATCATTTTCTTATCAAGTCTTAAGGATTCACCATGCTTGCTTAATTAACTGACTCCCATGAGATTTTCTTATGTAAATGTTATAAACAGTATAACATAAAACATATGTTGAACAACAGAAAAATAATAGCAAATAACATCAAAATACAACACACAATATAGAGATTTGGTGGGGAGTTCACCTCTCCTAGGCTACATCTCCTTGGTCCAGCTTCCAATGCTTGGGCCTCTCTACTATGCTCAAAATTACAACAAAAGTGTGTTCACAATGCTCAAATGCCTCTTAAAACCTATCTCAATGAGTTCAGAATAGCCAAAACTGCTAGAATTGACTCTTTTTGAATCCAATTTGGATAAGAACTGAAGAAGTTATGACTTCTCCTAGTTCTCCCACTATTTGTTCCAAAAATTGCTCCAAAACCAACAATCCCACAAATTCACTCCAAAATCCGCTAACTGAATGAGAATTTGGTCGTGCCGCGAGCCATAACATGTTGGCTATATCGCAAATTGCAATTGGCAAGGTTTGGCAGGCTAAAGGTCTTGTTAACACGGTGGAACATTGCGATAGCAATATCGTGAACCCGACAAGAGTATAAATTGCAGCTCATAACATCTTGCATCCGAGAACTTATCGCTCATTGCAATTGGAAATTGGTGCAGGAACATAATCGGTGGTATCGGTGGACCCGATGGCATATAAACTGCAACACATAAATGTATCACATCCAGGCACTCTATCGCAATCGTAACTTTATCGCTCATCGCAATCGACGTTAATCGGTGGTAACATAAACATAAGCGGGGTTTTGGTGTGATATGAAATTGCGATTATCGTAAATCACAACCCAACCTATCGGGAGCCGAGTTCTATAATACCTTCCCCTCACTGATTGCGATTGCAATTTCCAGTTGCCTTATCACATCGCAATCGAGCTTCGTCGGGGGCCGATTCTTATCCACCTTTATGCCTGCGACTGCGATTTCCAATATGCGAGGGCCAATTGCAGCCTACCACTTGGCGCTTCCTCATTCACTGAAGACCTTGCCACATCATCCCAATCCTGCCATGTAGACAAGTCAAACTTGAATATTTGACTTGCTCTAACGTCTTCATACGAGCTCATATTTGAATGTAATTCACACTGTTGGATTCAGAATGATGAGCTCTTCGATCTGAAGCTGAGTTTAACAATATTTTGACACTTTCATTTTTTAGCATAAACTTGAGCACCTAATCACTACCATACCTATTTTTAGTGGAGAAGAAAGGTGGTTCTATAGGAAATCAAGGTTCATTAAAATAGTCAAAAAAGCTAATTTCCCAGAAAATGCTCTCGTGTATGGGAAAGAAAGATATCTCTCCTGACTAATGCTAGAGGAAGATTATTTCATTTTATAGGAGACACAAGTACAACTACCAGCCATGTTAGATCAGCAACTTAGAGATTATAGCAAAATATGGAAGTTGTATTTCGATGGTGCCAATTCTAAGGAGGGAAATGGATCACGAGTGTTGTTGATCTGTCTAGAGGGTAACTTGATTCCCCTCTCATTCAAATTATAATTTGAGGCGACCAATAATGTAGCAGAGTATGAGGCATTCCTACTTGGCCTGCAAGCAACAAGAAATTTTAACATCAAATGCCTGACTATGTTTGGAGACTTGGAACTAGTGGTGAAGCAGATCAAGAACCAGTGTCAAACTAAGAACCCCAGCTTAAGGGCCTAACGAAATGAGGTTTGGGATCTGATGCACAACTTCCTCCTGGCTTTTAATGTCCAATCCTTACCCAAGGAAGGAAATCGAATGGTTGATTCCTTGGTTATAATTGCCAATAATTTTAAGCTACCGCAAAATCCACTTCTTAGATATGAGGTCGAAGTTAGGTACAGACCCTCAATGCCTGATAATGTGAGACACTGGAAGGTGTTCGAAGATGATGAAAAAATCAAGTGTTTCATGGAATTCATCAGAGAATTCTCAAATTTTGTAGTTGACCAAGAGGAAGAAGAAGTGGTAGAGTGACCCACCACTTGGGAGGAAACTATCGTCGGGCATAGAGTTATGTAGCTTAAGGAAAATGTCGTTCCTCAAGGCCTAGTTCCCTTGGAAAGGTTATTCAAGCCAAATGATGTAGCCTCAAAACTGACTAAACAAGAAGTTGATGAACATGTGGAAGATTGCAACATTGGCTTAGAGGATGAACATTGGATGATCAGACTGTCAAAAGGGATCACTCCACAATACAAACAAAATTATTTAAATCTCTTCAAAGTCTATAAATATGTGTTTTCTTGGTTGTATGATGCTTTGAAGACATTTGATACTAACATTATTCAGCATAAGGTTCCTTTAAAAAGTGGAATGAAAAATTGTAAGCAAAAACTCAGATAGATTAATCATCTCCTTCTTCCATCCATTAAGAAGGAAGTGAGGAAGCTTCTCCAAGCCAAAATCATAGTACCTTTGAGGTATTCTGAGTGGGTGGAAAACCTAGTTCCGGTTAGAAAAAAGAATGGAGAAATCAGGTTGGGTGTGGATTTCTAGAACCTTAACCTAGCATCATTAAAAGAAATCTACCCATTGCCTAAGATGGACTACATATTACAAAAGGTAGTTGGCTCAGCTTGGGTGTCCATGATGGATGGTTTCTTAGGGTATAACCGAGTAGCATTACACCCTAATGATCAAAATAAAATTGCTTTCACCACACCTTAGGGAACCTTCATGTATGTCGAATGCCATTCGACCTTATAAACGCTGGAGAAACTTTTCAAAGGGCCATGGATATAGAATTTGTGGGGGAACAAGATAAATTTAGAGTGGTCTACTTGGATGACATCACAGTTTTCTCTAAAACTGATGAGGAACATATCTTGCACTTAAAACTCACTTTTGATAAGTGCGGGAAATATGGACTATCTCTGAACCCAAATAAATCTCAGTTTGCTATGATCGAAGGTAAACTATTGGCACACATAGTGGCACTGGAGGGGGTAAAAATTGATCCCAAGCAAGTGAAGGTTATTAACCACATTTTCTTACCCAAGAAAAAGAAGGAGATTTAGGTGTTTTTGGGAAGGATTAACTTCTTGAGAAGGTTTATATCCAACTATGCCAAAGCAGTGAAAGGTTTCATTGATATGTTGAAAAAGGAAAATGAAGTAAAGTGGAGCCCAAATTCTCTAGAGTCCTTCTCTAGAATCAAAACAGCTTTTGTAAAAGCACCCGTGTTAGTCAGCCCTGATTATTCAGCACACTTTTACATATTTTCCTTTGCTTCCCCTCATACTATTCTCGTTGTGTTGTTACAAAAGAATAAGGAGGGTCAAGAGAAGCCCGTAGCCTTCTTAATTCAAGTATTGAGAGAATTTGAATTGAAGCATAACATCTTGGGGAAATAGGATTATGCTTTTGTCAGCATTGAAGGCCTTCAGATTCTATGTATTGCACTCCAGCATTGTAGCTTATGTTCCAACACCAGCTATTAAAGACATTTTGGTATAAGGAGATAGAAATGGCAAAAGAGGAATATGGATCGCTAAAATCCAAGACTACGACTTGGACATTAAGCCTACGAAGCTTATCAAAGGGCAAGGATTGGCCAGGATCTTATCAGAATCTAATTTCCAGGCCTTGGTGGTCAATCTATTATAGGAAGAAGGGGAAGGGACCTAGCAGCCGCAGATCAAGACATCAATCCGAA
Source organism: Pinus taeda (assembly GCA_000404065.3). Taxonomy (NCBI): domain Eukaryota; kingdom Viridiplantae; phylum Streptophyta; class Pinopsida; order Pinales; family Pinaceae; genus Pinus; species Pinus taeda. The sequence continues at coordinate 130,981 of APFE031582891.1, read as the reverse complement.
AGATTCATATTAAATATGAAACATCTAGCTGGTATAATGATGTCATCCACAATCTGTTATTCTTGAGGAGCCCAGTGAACATGGATAAATCCAAGTATAAAGCATTGAGATTACAAACCCATTTTTTGTATATCTAATGGACAACTATACTGGAAATACCCGTTGGGAATTCTTCTTCTGTGTTTGGTAGAAACAGAGACTCGTAGGGTAATTGAAGAGTTCCATAGTGACGTATGTGGGGGACACTATAATTGGAATATTGTCGCTCATACTATTCATATTAAATATGAAACATCTAGCTAGTATAATGATGTCATCCACTATCTATTATTCTTGAGGAGCCCAGTGAACATGGATAAATCCAAGTATAGAGCATTGAGATTACAAGCCCAAAAAATTGTTATATCTAATGGATAACTATACTGGAAATACCCGTTGGGAATTCTTCTTCTATTTTTGGTAGAAACAGAGACTCATAGGGTAATTGAAGAGTTCCATAGTGGCCTATGTGGGGGGGCACTATACCTAGAATACCACCACTCATAAGATATTGAAAGAAGGGCTATATTGGCCTAAACTATTCTTAGAAGTTTTCTCTTGTTTTCGAGCCTGTCAGCAATGTCAGATGTTCGTTGAAAAACAGAAATTAGCTCCACTCCCATTGATCCTGGTTTGTGTGGAAGAACCATTCAGGAAATGGGAGTTACACTTTATCAGAGATACATCCCCCTTCCAACGACCAACACAAGTGGATCCTCACAACCACATACTATTTTTTCCAAATGGGTAGAAGCTATCCCAACCAAGAATGCTACTGACACTGTGGTGATAAAATTTCTGGAGGAGAATATCTTGGCCAGGTTCAGAGGTCCTATGAAGATTGTGATTGATAATGACCAGGATTTCAATTCTGCAAAATTTAACACCTTTTGTTATAAGTTTAAAATCACAATTGGCCACTCTACTACCGACTATCCTCAAGAAAATGGGTTGGTCGAGTCTTCCAACAAAACGATGGTGAGGACCCTGAAGAAGACAATTGCAGAAAGCTAGAGAAACTAGGATTCACAACTGAATTTGCACTATGGGAAAAGATCTACAAGTAAATTGTCTTTCGAGTTGGTCTATGGAAAATTAGTCGTATTCCCTATACAACTTACTATGCCAGTTGTTGAGATGCTACAAGACATGGAAGAAGAACCTAACTCCCTTACCCAAAGGATACATCAATTAGTGGAGATCCAAGAGAACAGAGAGCAAGTAAACCTCAAGTTAAACAACTACCAACAAAAGATGAAAACTTTGTTTGACAAGAAGGCCAAAGACAGACCTCTTCAACCAAGAGATCTATTCTTAATATGGGATGCAAGAAGAGAAGACAAAGGGAAACATGGAAAATTTGACCCCTTATGGTTTGGACCCTTCAAGATTGCTGAGATAAAAGGAAACAATGCTTTCTTACTGGAAAAATTAGAGGGTGAAATGCTTGAGTTGTAAATAGGCAATTCCTCAAATTGTACTTCCAACACTAAAAGGTCCATCTCTCACCCATTGTACATACCAGTGAGATATTCTAAAATATCAGTAATACTTTCAGTCATTTACATTTTTGTTTTTGTTTTTATATACTTAAATAAAATGACCCCATTTCCCAATAGATAGAAGGCTACTAGTCTGCAAGTTCTCAACACCTTTCCAGCAAAGCATTGTCCCCAGGTGGAGCCAATGTTCTCACCCTCTGCAAAATTTGTCTTCAGTAGTCAAAAAGGTGAAATAGGGTAGAAACATTTTCAGCCATATTCCCCACCACATAAGCACTAAAAGATAAATCGGCCCCCCTCCAATTGATAGTGCTTGTAATTAGCTTTCCAACTGTATATGGAACTCCCTGAATGGACCCCAAAATAAAAAGTTAGAGCAGATTGAAGTTGTCCTTTGAAAACCAAACAACAAGGGGAAAATGCCTAAGTACAAACCCCAGATCCCGCATATCGGCGTTCTTCAAAGCAGTGGTAGTGCAGGTCAAAGAAAATCAGCGATCTCTGATCGCTGATATCGGCAATTGGAGATTAGAGGTCCAATGCATATGGTACATTGGAGCATACCACAATTGGAGGTCCGGGACAGGGCGATCGCATATCAGCGAAACAGAGCATATGGCTTATCAGAAGTTCCAGTGATATGGTAAATTAGCGATCACAATTGGAGGCCTTAGTAGCATGATACAATGGAAGCATTTCGCTGATTAGTGATTAGAGACCCAACATATTGGCGGGATCTGGTGCATATCACAAATTGCAATCATAGGCTCCATCAGTATAGAATATCGGTGAAACACTGCATATCGATGATTGCAAACATCATAGCTCCAATACATCGGAAGATCAGTAGCCAAGCACATTGGAAATCGACATTTTCAAAAGTGTCAATCCTAAGGAAATTACGATATGTGATGTGCAATATACAAATAAAGTTTTTAGTGTTAAAACGTTGGGAAATGTGTTGTTAGTGTTAAAACGCCAGAAAGGGACGAAAATGATTTACAAAGGATTTCAATAAAAAACCAAGGGCGGGCGGACCTTTTCTCTCTCCTCTAGAGGGCCAAGTGACAAAATATTATTGGTCTTGATAAAGCCATGTGGCATCTAATTTCATCATGACGTGGCAGTACAGAGGACACATGGCATGCATATCTAACATTTTCAAGGGTCAAAGGGGCCAAATCAGGGTGACACATGTCACCACTCACAAGGTAACACATGGCAAAGGATGACATCATCTCGTTGATCGGTGATTGGAGGTTCAAAAATGTCGTTGCATCAAGTTAATTACTCTTATTAGAATTCTCCGATAAGGCGGCTCCAATACAGGGGTGGCACATAGTCGCATATAGAGTTGTAGAATCAAGGGTGTGGGGCTAAGGCAAAGCACATAGGGCTGATCGGCAATCAGCATTTTATAGAGGAGCATATCGGGGTTTCTTTTGATATTCCTATCGGGAAAACAACCAATATCGTGGTCCCTCCCTTATCCTCTTTCCAAGTGGGCCAGACCATGTTGCAAGTCGTAAGTCGCAAGTTTTGGGAGGATGCCCCAAAGGCAGGGATTAGAAATCCCCGATCACCGATTTGTGATATTACAAAGGGGTCTGGTCACATGTGTATTATGGTCCCATGTATTATACATTAGGACCAGTAATGACACATTTTTCCAAAGAAAAATCCCCCTCCCAAAGCTCTTATCATATAGTTTCACCTAAGCCCTTGGGCTAAGGCAGAAGGAGCCTAGAACCACCATTAATCAATGTTCTGCAATGTCTCTAAGAGTAAAGGTCTTGATGCAGTAAAGTCTCGATAATGGAATACAGAGCTTTAAAGGCGTAATGGGTCGGAAGCTGAGGCATTAAAGGAAGACATGGAGCAGTTGGAAATTGGCATGGGCTGACCCTATGAAACTCATTGTAACGAGATACCAGGGTCAACACAGACAGGGGAAATGAATTCGACTACACTATCCCAAGTCTACAATGAGTAAATGAAGGTATGGGAGCTCAGGAGGATTTAATGGCTCAAGGTGGAGCTCCATGCAATGAGGAGATTAAGTAGTTCCTGGATGACCTCTGTTTTTGCACCATGGCAGGAAACCGATAGTCGATCACTCCCAACTCTAAAGGATGAGTGATTCAAGCAATAAAGGCGAAAGCGATGGGAACCAGTCGAGTACTAGAGGAAGAAGATCATAACCAAGCAATGGCCTAATAAAAGGTGATCATAGGGATGGGCATGGAGATATTTTCCTATAGATTTCATCTATTTTTTCACTTGACATTTTTTTATTATGTACTTTGTCGCAATTTAATGAAACAATCAAATCTATTGTAATCATTTTTTGGCAACAGAGACATCCTAGGCCAAGACAACTAGTTGATCTGACAGTTGAAGCTCAGCTGAGATATTTGTTGTAGTTATTGTTCAAAGCTCCCCTCTCCTTATAAATAGAGGGAAGCAACACTTCATAAAGGTTCAGAATTTTGGGAACAAAAATATTGATAAGAGTCTTTTCTTGTTTCACAAAGGCAGTGTTATGAATCTTGATGTAAGCACTCTCTCAGAAGATTAATACAAGATTTGTGGTGATTCTGACTTATTGTATTGCAGTATGTTTTCCTCCCCTAGTGTTTTCATATATGTTTGATATTCTTCTCAGATAGCATGTACGTAGTAGCTAGATATATTCCCATTATATGCAGATTCATTTATATCATGTCATTGATAAAGAATGCATGTGTTGATATGGAAATAAGGTCTTTAAAAAGCGCTCCATGCATCTTATCATTTCATAAGCCTTTCATTACTCCCGCTTCTCTGTAAATCCAGAGATATAGAATCCTTAAATTCTAAGCTTTGTTTGATGGATTTATCCTCTATTGTCTTCTACTATTACATCTAACTTAAAAATTGATTTGTTGCAAGTTTATAATCTGCTTTGGCCACCACTAATGGAGGATTACTCCCTGTTTATTCCTGGTCATATGTTTTTTCTTACATTGTGCTGTCATGAACAGTTCCGAATCAATCCCATTCAAATTACTTGTGACAAAACTATTAGTGCTCTAAGCCCTCAAGAAAAATCTGATAGCACTATTTAAGATGTCCTTGGCACTGGTCTCCAAGCAACTCAGAGGTTGTCTCTAGGAGGATTTTATATCCCCTAAAGCAATGCTGCTACAGGTGCTAGAATTAACCACAATAGAACCCAAACCCTAGGGCTAGGGTTTCATCCAACAGCATCATCCCCTGCGTATCTACTCTTGCTATGACATCAATGACTTGTTGCACAATTGTTTAATCATCCTACAACTGCTCCAAATTTGACTTCAATGACAACTTATTCAACAGTCAAAGTGCAATGGAGGCACATTAGGACCGAGGAAGTCAATTGGGAGATGGTTGATACCATGAGGGAAATGTATCCCTTTTTGTACGATAGTTGAAGTAAATGTGTATAAAATTGTAAATGGTGTATACAGTGGTGTATACAAAGCTCCTTAGACAGTATCTTGTTTATTTTTAAGCATGCTTTTTTTGTTGTATATGAATAGAGAACACCGAGGATAGTGTTCCCCTAGGGGGGAGGGGTTTGTGATAACCCAGTTGTATTTGGCTTATCCATGCCATGTAAATATTTTTTGTATTTGAAATTTAAATTTTAAAATGGGCTAAGTAAGGGACATGGATTTCAAGAGATTGAGGGAGGTCAATTGCTTGGGAAGATCAACATACTTGTTGTAAGAAAACTGGATTATTTGGCCATCCATTGAAAGTTAGTGGTTTTGTTCTTAATTGAACTAGTGTGGTGTTTTAATGGGATTGATGTTGTGAATTTATGGACTGAAAAGGAAGGGACACAACCCATGCTTTCTTGGGAACTGCACAAGACATGAAAAGGTAAAAATTTAAATGCACAAGAGTTGAGTAGGCAGCTGGGAGAGACTTCATGGGAAAATTTGTATGGCTGGGGAAGGAGCGTGGAGAGGAACACACATGTAGAGGAAAAAGGAAGCACACATGTGTGATCACCACAAACAGCACCACCATGAGTAGTAGTGGGGAAATTCGAATAGCGAGCAGTGGAAGAAAAATGCAGAAGAAAGAAGAGAAGAACGCAGCAGTGAGGCAGAGGAAAGAAATCGAAAGACCAAGAAAGAATGCGAAGGATCAGGGAGATGACTTCTTGGTAGGAAAGAGTACAGTAGGAAATCACTCCCAAGTGAGGAATTAATTACCTTTCGATTCCTCATAAGGAAAAGGGAAGAGATGGGTCTTCTCTGAGCTCCTTGAGGACTGGGGTGGAGGAATTTTTCCTATAAAATTCTTGGGGGAATTCTTTTTGTAGCTTAGTTTTCTTGTGGGTTTTGTAGTCCTCAAGTTGGGTGGAACCTCTATGTTTCTTACTTCTAGGATGGAGGTGAAGCCTCTTGAGTCCCTGGATTTTTTTTTGTGTCCCTGGATTGGATCGCTGAAGGGTGGAGGCAACAGGCCTCTAGATTTCCTATGGATTGGTTGATTGTTGGGTAGCTTGTGGGTGGAGGTAGGAGGACCTTTAGATTCCATGTTTCAGCTGGAAGTTGGTATAAATATTTCCTTGAACAAGACCACCTCGGTATCTAGAATCTGTTGAAATTTGGTACCGAAGGACAGGTGGTTCCCTTAGGCTTTGATCTTTGGCCTAAGGAAAAGTGTCCAAAAGATTTTAATTTTTCTTCTAAAGTGACTTTATAATTTTTATAAAGTTAAAATCTAATTTAAAAGTGACTTTAAGTGAAAAAGTTACTAAGTCTAATTTTAAAGTGACTTTTATAAAGTCAATGAAAAATTAGAAAGGAAAAGTGACTTTGGAAATAAATGACTAAGTGGGTCTTTATTAAAGTGGGTGAATTAAAAAATAGAAAGTGAGATTTAAATGAGCATTTAATCTCAGCCATTGATCTAAATCTATTTCAGCCATTAGATTTAGAGATCACCCAAAAGTCACTTGGATCACCCAAAAGTCACTTGGAGTTATATTAAAGGAGGAAAAGGAGGAAAAGATCATTCATTCTTTCATGAGCAGATTGGGAGAAGGAGAGCAAGAGAGCAAGCGAGATTTCTGGACAAGAAGGAGAAAGAGGCAGCAGTTTGGCACACATACCAGGCAGCTCTTCAGCAAAATCAGAACAGCAGAAAGACAAGCAGAACAGCAGCAAGAACAAGCAGAAAAAGCTGATTTTTTTGTTGAAAACTGAAAAGTTTCCAAGTGGTCTATTGGGCTGAAAACAGATAAGTTTGCTTGCTGAAAAAAAATTATTTCGCTGTAATTTTTGCTGAAATTTTCTTGCTGTAAAAAGGCTTTTTTCATAAATAAAGAAGAGCTCTCAAACTGGTTTT